>JAREIK010006938.1:0-45349 GCA_029783825.1 Sapria himalayana | reverse complement strand
TGTTTAATTACTATATTAATATTATTTAATTGATTGTATTCAATAACATATAAAAACTCTAAATAATTAATTAGTGAACATTTTAATTTTTATGTACTTTTATGTTGAGTGCATCTTACAAAAAAGTATGCGTCTTAATTACCCCTTGCATCTCAAGGCTCTAACAAATTTTTGTATATCAATGTGCCTTGCACCTCAAATAACTATGATTGAAAAAAAAAAGATTCACACAAACTTATGATATTAACTATTAGGATATTTCTTTTCTCATATAACCAAAAATGACTAAAATAAGGTAGCCATTTTTATTGTTAAAATTCATAAGTGGAATGTATATCAACTATATATAATACACGAATTCCTAGATGGTGATTTCGGGAAAAAAAGTTTATAAAGCATCTTCCATTATTCACTATTCTAGAAAGCTTTAATATAGTGCATAATAAATACAAAAATCTCTTTATCACAAATTTTCTTCAACTTATCACCTTTGGAGTTAAGAGATATATGTCAGAACAATCATGCTTTTTATAATGTTAATCAGAAAACATGTAATATTAGCAATATACATTAATAATATTTGATTATATCAAATAATTATTTTGGTTTATTCTAACAAACCAAGTTTTAGAAGAAGAATTAGAATATTATAGATATTTGTGGGTATTTAGGTTGGATGCTCAAGAGACACGATCTTTCTTTCCCATGACATATGTCTTAGATATTTTGTATGCCCTTGATAGGTAGGGATGTATACATGTTGACTCATAATTTTATCTAAGTATAAATTTGTCTACGAATATTAGTTTACCAATTAATTCAATAATATAAAAGATAATCATAAAAAAAAAATTATTTGATTATAATCAAACCAAAAATCACAAAATATCAATATAATTACATTTTTTTTTTAGATTCCCAAAAAAATTTATATGGATATAATTTTTAGGATTTTCGGATATGTGATAACTTATGATGATAACAAGTTTTAGGATTCTCAAATATCACTTGCATTTTCTTTGGGCATTAGAGTATCCAATGAACAAAATATCAATACCCTAGAAAGCAAGAATAAATAGATTGTCCTTAAAAAAAAAATTAAGAATAAATAAGTATATCCAAAAATTTTAAGAAATAAATTAAATAGCCTCTTTCGAGATGTTGCACATGAAAGATATATGCTGAGAAAATATAAAAGAACATATGATTAATGATGTATATTATAATTAAATTCACATCTCTTTCTAATTAGGAGTATCCTAGCTGTATCAATCAAATATTTATTATTCATTTCTATAATCCCACTCAGTTAGGATATGTCAGCATTGATCATGATATCTTATTGCCCCTCAAACACTATCATTGATCATGATATATTGATTTATGTTTATTAAAAAAAATTATTCATTATTTTGTTTGATTAGTTTTATATTGATTAAAATATTTCTTATTAGAAAGCAACATCTTTTATATCATGAAGTACTATTATACATCATGATAAAATATTTTTTTAGATATCCTTTCACATTGCTATTTTCTTACCTACTGAAACTAAGATATATCAATATCAAACTTCATGTGCATCCAACATGTGATTGTCATTGGAAATCTGTTGGAAGCCAAATAATTCATTTGAAAGATCATACAATCATTATTGTTCTATTGCACTTGGAAAAATTTAAAAAAAAAAAGATAATACTCAATATATTATTTCTCAAATACTTTGTTTCTTTCCACAATTTTGAATCCCCTATACTAGCATTATCTCATTTAGGATAGCTAAGATATTATTCCTTGTCCTTCAAAGAAGCAAGAAGTCAATTGTAGTCAAATATTCATGATGCAATATTAGTAGTGATCAAAAGATAGACCAATTTAAATCTTGCTAGGCAGCAATGAGATATGCAAAACCATATCATGTTATTTAAATATTTTCTTTAATGTTCAAGATGATCTAGATTAGAATTATACTATCCCTTACAACCTATCACAAAAGAGTTATTAATTAGCTTGACATAGAAAATGTAATTCTTCTCCATGAAAAAAATTTGTGAGACACTAAGTAGACAAATAAAATAATTACTAAAAACTCAGTTTGACAACTTTGTTATCATGATATCATTATTTGGACTTCATGATCATGTACAGAAACAAGATATAGAATAACAATCACTTATACATGTACGCTGATATGAATCAAATATCATCTTGAGAAGAATGAGACATATACATCTTGTCTGACTTGTTGAAACATGATAGTCAAACACACAAGCATATTACATTTCTTCCTCAAACACATCATTTCATAAAAATTGGCATTTTATGAAACCCCTCGAAAGACATCGTCTTTTTTATTTCTCTCAAACTTGATGTGCATAATATTCATATATTAGCAAGAAGAAAATTATTGACTAATGCATTTAGTTATCTTAATTGTGTCAATTACTAATGATGAGAAAGGGACTCATGTAATTTTTTTCACTTATATAATAATATTTCCATTTTGAATGATTTATGAATGAATGGATTTGTCATCAGTTTTAATGTACCAGCTCTAAGTGCTTTGATTTCTACAGCAATAATAACCAGAGGTACAACACTTATTTTATAAAATAAGTATGAGATATATGAACATATAATAATACAATAACTAAGAACAGCGAACCCTCAACACCATGGATTATAAAAAGAATTAAATAATGAAATGCATCAGATGCTTATGCCAAGCACAAACACTCACCACAGCTATTGTTGTTTTCAGGGCCAACCGATGAACCCGTGGCAAAATTGCTTCTTTAACAAGCTGCAAATGTTCCATAACAATCAAATGCAGAACATCAAACTGGCTGAGCAGCATGCCAAGAAACAGAAAAAGAAGCAATTGAAATTATTTTTGTCAGAAGTTACTGTTTTTAAGCTGTTTTGATGCACGTCAGTGTTATTTTCCACCATTTCATCCAAAACTAGAATCAGCCAATTTCCAACTATTTGTAGGTTTTTACTTCTTGAAAGAAACTCAATTTTTTTGAAAATTTTCTTTTGAAAGAGACTCTGTCTATTATTTGAACTAAACTACATGCGTGCTAAAAAGAAAAGAAAAATCTACACTGCATGATTTTGTCCAGACAGCACTTAGTGATGCCCTGCTGCCATCAGACATCCACAGTAGGCTGTTGCTGACAGCTACCTGTACTGTGTTATCTTGGCCATTATTGTATTGTGGTTGTGATTTTAAATAATGCTCATTGGTGTTTTTTTAAAGCTTTCCATACACTGTTTACCTGCCTATAGTTAGTGTAGACGAAGAAGGAGAGAGAGAACCTTTGTTTTTCTTTCGCTTAGTAATCCCGCTTGTAGCCTTTCTCCTTTTATATATTCTACACTCCCCCTCAAGCTGGAGCATATACGTCATATGCACCAAGCTTGTTACAAATGTATTTAATCCTAGGACGACTGAGAGATTTAGTGAAGATATCTGCTAGTTGATCATCTGAATTAACAAAACTTGTAGCAATACATCCTGATGTGATCTTCTCTCTAATGAAGTGACAATCAACTTCAATATGCTTGGTCCTTTCATGAAAGACTGGATTGGATGCAATATGTAATGCGGCCTGGTTATCACAGATGAGTTTCATTTCTTCATCCTTTCCAAATCTCAATTCTCGAAGAAGATGTTTCAACCATATGAGTTCACATGTTGCCAAAGCCATAGCTCGATACTCGGCTTCAGCGCTAGATCTTGCTACTACATCTTGTTTCTTACTCTTCTAAAATATTAGATTACCTCCAATAAAAACACAGTACCCTGAAGTGGAACGTCTATCTGTGGGTGAGCAGCCCAATCTGCATCTGTGTAACCAACAACCTGAGTATGACCTCTGTTCTCGTACAACACATTGGCCTGGTGTACTTTTGATATATCGAAGAATGCGGATTACGGCATCCCAATGGCTATCACATGGTGACTGTAGGAATTGACTAAACACTCACAGGAAAAGAAATATCTGGACGAGTAATGGTGAGATAGTTCAATTTACCTACGAGTCGTCGATATCTCCCTGGGTCTCCTAAAGGCTCCCCCTGTCCTGGTACAAGTTTGACATTTGGATCCATAGGTGTGTCTACCGGTTTACAATCTAACATACCGGTGTCTTCCAGGATGTCTAAAGCATACTTCCTTTGGGAAAGGACCACACCGGAACTGGATTGAGCTATCTCAATTCCCAAGAAATACTTGAGTTTCCCCAAATCTTTGGTCTGAAAGTGGGTAAAAAGATGTTTTAGTTTCTGAATACCATCCTGATCACTGCCTGTAATGACAATGTCATCCACATAAACAACCAGATAAATACACTGCCCCAAGGAGTTATGATGATAGAAAACTGAATGGTCTGCTGTACTGCGAAGCATACCAAACTCTTGAACAACAGAACTAAAACGACTAAACCATGCTCGAGGAGATTGTTTCAAGCCATATAGAGAACGGCGTAACTTGCACACTAAACCAGACTCCCCCTGAGCAACAAAACCAGGAGGTTGCTCCATATAAACTTCCTCGGCAAGATCACCATGAAGGAAGCATTTTTAATATCCAACTGATAAAGAGGCCAAGAACACATAGCAGCCATGGAGAGAAGCAGACGAACAGAAGCAATCTTGGCAACAGGGAGAATGTGTCAGCATAATCAGAACCATAAATCTGAGTATAGCCTTTAGCAACTAAGCGGGCCTTAAGGCGATCAACCTGACCATCAGGACCAACCTTAATTGCATAGACCCAACGACAACCAACAGATTTACCAGAGGGTAAAACAACAAGATCCCAAGTGCCATTAGAGTGTAGAGCAGCCATTTCATCCACCATTGCCTGTCGCCAGCCTGGATGGGAAAGAGCTTCATGGGTGTGGAAGAAAACAGAGGATATAGCAGAGACAAAAGCAGAATATGGTGAAGATAATCGATGATAACTCAAAAAATTGTAAATAGGATGAGGATTACGAGTAGAGCGATTACCTTTCCGAGTAGCAATGGGTAAGTCATCAGGAGAGGGTGAAGCCGGGCAGGAGAAGCCGAAGGGATAGGAAGTGAGTCAGCAGGTGCCTCAGCAAACGACAGAGGAGCATCGACACGAGGGCGACGATGATAAACCTGAAGTGGTCGAGGAGGCACAACATCAGGTGAAGAGACAATGAGAATATGCAAGACTGCAGAAACAGGAAGAGACTCAGAAGTGGTGGAAAAGAATGGTGAGTCCTCAAAGAAAGTAACATCAGCGGAGATAAAGTAGCGATGAGTCTCAAGAGAATAACAACGATAACCCTTCTGAAGTCTGGAATATCCCAAGAAGAGACACCTCATGGCTTTGGCTGAAAGCTTGTCCTGTCCAGGAGTGAGAATATGAACAAAGCAAGTACAACCAAAGACACGAGGAGGAAGGAAATAAAGTGGTTGGTCAGGGAAGAGAAGGGAATGAGGAATCTGATCATGTAAAATAGAGGAGGCATACGATTAATCAAATAACAAGCGGTAAGAACACGTCCCCCAAAAACGAAGAGGAACATTACTATGGAGGAGGATAGTACGAGCTGTCTCAACAAGATGTCGATTCTTGCGCTCAGCTACCCCATTTTGTTGAGGAGTATGAGCAAGAAGACTGATGAAGAATCCCATGATGAGACATAAATGAAGTAAAGGGGGATGAAAAATATTCCCTTGCATTGTCACTGCGTAACACACGAATAGAAATATTGAATTGGGTCTGGATTTCAGCATAAAATTTTGAAAAATAGAAAATAACTCAGCTCGATTTTTCATTAAAAATAACCAAGTACATCGAGAATAGTCATCAATAAAAGTGACAAAATACTGAAATCCTAAAGTAGACGCAGTCCGACAAGGACCCCAAACATCAGTGTGGACAAGCTCAAAAGGAGACTTTGCCCGATTATCCAAACGCTTTGGGAACGAGACACGAGTATGTTTCCCAAGCTGACATGACTCACACGAAAGCGACGACAAAGTGGAAAAACGAGGGACCATCTTCTGGAACTTGGAGAGACTAGGGTGGCCCAAACGACTGTGAATGAGGAGAGGAGCATCAGTGGAAATGCAAACTGCAGGAGATGAATCCGAGGTGAGGTGATAGAGGCCTTGAGACTCACGTCCTATGCCAATCGTCTTCCCCGTACTCCGGTCCTGCAAGGTCACAAATTTATCAGAAAAGGTAATAGAACAATTAAGAGTACGAGTAATTTTGCTGATGGAAATAAGATTAAAAGGACATTTAGGAGTATAAAGGACAGAAGTGAGAGGTAGAGAAGGTAGAGGAAGAGCCAAACCAATACCTTTAGCCACAGTTTGAGAACCATTAGCTAAGGTAACAGTAGGTAAAGCAGAGGTAGTAGAAATAGAGGAGAAAAGATCCTTATTACCAGATATGTGATCAGAAGCTCCAGAATCTAGAATCCAGGGTCCAAGAGAAGATGTGTGGGTAAGGCAGGCAGAAGTATTACCAGGCTGGGCAACAGAGGCAACAGAAGCATGATATGCCTGAGATGCGGAGGAGCTCGGAGGCTGAGGCAGCTGAGAATCAGAGGACTGGACCATGGGCAGTGCGAGGAGGCCGTCCATGTAACTGATAGCAACGATCACGAGTGTGCCAAGTTTATTGCAATAAGTGCAATGAGGACGTTGGCCCCTACCTCGGTTACCTCTGCGGCCTCCTTGAGTGGCAGTGTGAGAAACTAACACAGAAGAATCTGAAGTGCTATCAGATAAAGTCTGAGTGGACGAGATACGAAGGAGGCGAGCAAACACATCATCCAAGGACGGAACTGATGAACTGCCAAGAATCTGATCGCGGACAGGCTCAAGATCCGGACGGAGGCCAATAAGAGTAAGGACCATGAAGAACTTATCAAGCTGTGTTTGTTGAGCCCCAACATCAGAAGTAAGAGGCATCACAGTCAAGAACTCTTCCTTAAGAGAAGCAATCTGGCCAATATAAGTAGATAGATCCAAGTCCTGTTGGCTGAGATGGACAATAGCAGAAGCCACCTTATAAAGACGCTGGATATCATTCGTGTATAATCCTTTAGCTTGAGTCCAAAATTTAAAACAAGTTTTGTAGGCCCGAAGATGAAGAAGAATCTTAGGATCAACTGATTGCCACAATATACTACACAACTGGGCATCTATCTTCCTCCACTGTACGCGGTCAACCTCAGGGATATCTGTCTCCTGTGTAACCAGGTGATCCTCATATCCTTGACCCATAAACCATATTCAACAGAAGCTGACCAGGAAAGATAATTGTCACTGCAACCAATTTCTCCGAAGTAATCATAGGAGATCCCCCATGATAGAATAGAGGAAAAAGATAGAAGTTTTAGCCCGCCCCAATTGTTGATAATTGCTGGGAATTCGCTGCACTCAAATTTTACAGAACTCCCGATGAGGAATGTATCCTTCTTTCTGCCAGGCCTGGATGCAATCTTAGACGGTTTTCATGATTTCCAACAGGAAAACATGCTGCTAGAGTTTACTGTACGTGTGTGATATATGTTTTGGATGGCCTTGACGTGGACGTGATCACAGATGCCAAACAAGAAATACTTATACTTGAAAAGCTGCAGAATTGAAAGAGTAGCAAGCTTGGGAAACCCTAGATCACTGAATGACGAGGAAGAGGATTGGAACTTGCTGGAAACTTTCAATTTCCTGTTCTAAGAGAGGATTCCACGAACAAGGGATGAAGCTGTTCAACGAAATACTGCGGATCCGGCGTGCCGTTCGTGATCAATCCACTCTAGCGAGCATGTTGAAAGCCTCTGCCAGTCTGCCTCAATTTCTCTCGATGAAGAGCTGCATGGTCTGCTTTCCAGCAAGAACAACACCAGGGAACAATGGGGCAGGGGTGAGCAGGGCCCAATTCTCAAGAACAAACAGAGACTGCGGCCGAAGAAGATGAACAAGGTTCGGGCGGCGAGGAGGAGGCCGGAAGATTCAGAACTCTCCGGCGATGTGTTTCCCGATCGAGATCGACGAGGCCGTTCTCAGCAACGAATCAGTATCGAATGGAAAATGAAGAGGAAACGAAACCTAAGGCATCGGCTCGAAATCCGTAGGCAGAGAAGATGAATGGCTCTGATACCATGTAGACGAAGGAGAGAGAGAGAGACCTTCATTATTCTTTCTCTTAGTAATCCCGCTTGTAGCCTTTCTCCTTTTATATATTCCATAGTTAGAAATAACAAAGATAACATTTGATGATTTTAATGGGGGACATTTTCAAAGGTAGAAACTTTCCCCCCTAGCCAAATCAGGGGGTTATCTCAATTTAAAAAAAAATTACAAATGGTTTCTAAAATTTGATGAAAATCAAAGGCATGCCTAGGGTTTTGACACCCCCAAACCCTCACCAGTCACACGAAATTATGGTTTCTAAGTGAATCAAGGAGAAGGAGGAGAAAAGCAATAGATAAAAAAAGAAATAAAAAATTATTTCATTTAACCTTCAAAAATATAATATTATTTATATATTATAATTTGGGACAACTCACACATACTGGCTACTCCCAAACAATGTAATAATAAAAAATAAAATAAATAAACACATATACTAAAACAAACCTCAACAAAATTAATTCTATTACTTACCTCAAACTATTAGAGAAAATATTAATTTGTAGACATGTTTAAGAAAGCAATGAGAGGATTTAAGATTTCTACTATTACTCACAAAATAGGCATTACATTTCTATACATCAACTTGAAAAAGTGTTAAAAAAAAACAACAAAAAAGTGTTAAGATACATTTTTTTTATTTATTCAGCTATGCATTGCATATATCCCAATCAACAAGATGCGCTCCAACTTTTTTTTTATTGTATTCTATGAATATCATCATCAAATCTAAGTAGTTTAAATATGATTAGATTTATTTGATTTCATTCTATATATGTCATTGTGTTCTCTTATTTTTTTTATTGTCAAGGATAAATAAAAAAATATGCATTTTTCAAATAATTTTTGAAAGTTGGAATTCATGTTTTATCAAATAAAGATCATAATATCATTCTAGCAAATTCACTCATATCACATTATTTTTCAAGTTGTCAAATCATAATAAAACTTAGCAATAAAAAGAAGCACAAGCAATGCCAAAAAAAAAAAAAAACCAGCATAAATCATTCTCACCAAAACATCAAGGTGTCTAGCAAGCGAGACAGATTTTCCTCAAAACTTCTGCTTGAATTTGTGGATCAGTATCATCATATGCTCGAACAAGCAATGGCATCAAATGTGAAAGCACATTCTCCCGACTGGTCTACAATGAATACCAACAAAAATCTTTAAAACCATTTCGAGAAAAAGATGAAGCACAAATATGATTTTTTGGGATGAAGGCAAATAATGAAGAACACAACAAGCACCCAATATAAATAAATAATGATAACAAAAATCTTAGTTGTTACTTTACATATTTAATTTAAACTCCAAAAAATCAGAATGCAACAAAGCATAATTATATTCTGAGAAAAAATTCATTTGGAATGATATCATCTCTCATAATAAATGTCACAACATGACATTGCTGATGTATTATGTATTATTGTGTACTTAGAATTGTAGTTTATAACTTTTATTTTTTATTTTATTTTATTTTATTTATTTATTTATTTATTTATTTATTTATTATTTTTTTATTTTTTTTAATTTTTTTTATTTTTTTATTTATTTTTTTTATTTTTTACTTCATTGCAATATGGATAAAAGCTTTCAACTTATTGGTTATCCCAAACTGATTAGCTCATTATATAAGTGTCTCTTTTGGCAACATATTAATAATTGAGTTTTCATTAATGTTTGCACTCTGTTAACATATTGGTTGCTCTAAGGCACATCAAACTCTAGGCAACATTATAACTGCACTTTCTTAAAAAAAAAAAAGAAAAATAAAAAAACACAAAAAGAATACAGCCCCTCCCACTTTCCTTCCTCCATTTTGGAGCACATATGTCGTACACAAAAAAAGAAAAAATAGACACCAAAACCCAGGCACACTGTTCCGATTGAGGTGTGCATAAAACAAAATTAGGATTTATGGTCTCTAATATATGATGCCACATTATGTGCATAAGACATGCATAACAGATGAAGATAAATGAGGAGCAGAATTTTGGTGCAGTATTTGTGAATAGCATCAAATCATTGTTCATGTCAATTGAGAAATCAATGATGCGGCGTAAGTATGCAAATGCAGAAAATTATTTCTACAATGCACACCTTTTAGTAAGAAATGACATATTAGAGAGGTGTTGTTAGTTATTTTCAAAGAGTTGGCTGAGAGCACTAAAGAGCATTGAAAAAAAGATATTGACTACCAGAATCATTCCTATAGAGGTGTTAAACGGCTTATGTTGGGCCGACACGACCCTTTTTCTATACCTTAAGCTGGACCACCAAGCTAGGCAAGGTCGGATTAGGTCGGCGACCAACCAGACACGACTGAGGCAGAAGGTGTGGGTTATGCCTGGCACGACAGGCAGCTAACACATGGCAGCCTAAGTTGGACTAGACTAGCATGCTTTCGGTCTAGGTAAGCCTAGGCTCGAACCAGGCCAATATGGGTTCAAGCTAACAGCTATCCATGCTTGAGAGTAATGATCTTATTTTTTTAATCTATTTGATTTATTTGCAAGATAAAAAATTCTGAAAAAAAATATTTTGAGATTTAGCATTGTGTTGAAAAATGGTTATCCATTATTTATACATTATTAACTTTATCATTCATTACTTATCAAGTTGATAATATTATACTCTAGCCTTATTGATATTTAATATTATAGAGTATAATGTATGTCAGTTAGTAAAACATACTAGAATTTTGTATCATGTCTATTAGATTAGCATAAATAATGATTCATTCGATCTAATATATTTAAATATACGAAAACATAATAACAATCAGACCCAAGAAAATTTAAAATTTTTTATTATTTTTATTAATTATAATTCATGATTTACATGATTTTTTTGTGATCGATCATATTTTTTTTTTAAATTTTTAGTAATTACTAATATAATAAAAAATTTAATTTAATAATAAAAAATAAAAATTAATAATGTATTTAGGTAAGTCAAATAGTTTCGCCACTTATTATATGGGTTAAAAGATCATACAACAATTATCATGTACTAGCACGCACTAATAAAATAACACTATTAAAAAATAAATAAATATTTGATCGAGACAACTCGAATATTCATCTTTGATAAAAATATTTCAGAATTTGGGGAGATGTGCCATTAATTACAAATTACATTACCAACTAGATATATTTTTCTATCATTTCTCATCATAAGAAATTTCATTATCAATATTCTAGAAAGAAATTATTTAGTCAATATCACTGAATCTTTTAAAATACATATTTATTCACAGTCACTCTCCATGATAGAACAAGATAACACAAAATCTTAAGATGTAATTGTTCTTAGTTACTCTAATACCCAACAAGATTATAAGTAATTTAATTAGGAGAGAGTAATATGTTGATTATATTTAAACTTTTATTCTGTATTATGATGTACTCATATGGAAATATCATAATATAACAAATACAAATCATGTTATATTTGAATATAGCAAAATTTTATAAAAAAATATCATAAGTCCAAGCGATAGAGTAGTCCACGATTATAGTCTAATTTAGTCTCATGATGAGTTGGAGATTACAAAATTTGATTACCCAAGACTTATTGTTTATACTAGGAGAATAAGACATATATAATATGTTTAAAATAGGGCAGAGTCAACTAAAAAAACATACAATTTGTGTAATCAATTCCACTTATTAGAATTTTATCTTTTGATTGCTTTCTAAAATAAATGAAGTCATATTCACCATTGATTTTATAAGTACTATCATACTCATATACTATTTCCTGTTTTACTACTTTTCTTAATAATACCAGGATATCTAAATCTTTTTCTAAAAATAATCTCACTCAAACTAGATTAGAAAAAATATACATCTTTCACTCTAATGAGATCTGAGAACTAGCAACTTGATCATTGAAAATATTTATTCTTGATTATAGGTAAATATTCAATGTGAACACAAATCCAAAAAAAAAATTACATTAATACAAGAATTATTGTTAAGAAGTTTCACTCATGCATTATATATAAATTTTCATGATACATTTTCCATCATAGTCTAGATGACCTCCATATGGATTTCATTTGACTAAAAATATCTCATGGAAGAAGGATTCACTAACTAGAAGTAAAAATATTTTTTTTCATAATATCCTTGACGATGTAGTTGGTATAGATTACATATTATAGATTGCGGAAAGTATTATATGATCTAAAAATCTCCAATAATCTCGTTTGCAAGGTTTTTAAAAGCAATCACCATGTAAAATTTTAATAGATAATTATTTTATATATTTTGCACGTGTCACAAATTTTTACTAAGAATTCTAACAACAAAATAAGTTTACTTATTGTGAATGTAGATAATGTTCTGATTATGATATATTGAGTTTAGAACCATACAACCCAACGAGTACCTTATGTCGCAATTCTAGAAGTATAACCTTTAAATACTAGTATACTTTCTTCACATAGAGATAGTCAACACAAAGAGAAATTATTTGATCATAAAAGAGATATATAATTGACATTCATATCAAGATTAATTTTTTAAATAGTATCTCTAAAATATTCTATAATTAATCTAGATAAACATTTCTTATTTTATAAGACTCGTCTAGTTGACTCTACTATTTACCGAAGACTCATCTATTCAAATTAACTATCTGACTATTATTAGATCAGATAATTTATGCAATCAATATTATTAATTTTTCATAGATTTTCCTTAAAAGTTTATTGAGGCAGCTCTACAAATAATGAAGCATGTAAAAAGTCTGCAGGAACTTATGATCTCATTTAACAATCATGAACACTAATAGTTAGTCGCACTATCAAATTTGAGTTGGACACCAATTTGTATTCAGAGGAGGTCTAATTATATGTTTTTGTATGTTTTTTTAGAGTCAACATTGTCTCAAAAAATAAGAAAGAAAATTATTTTGAAATTCAATATAAAATAGAGTTAAGACAATGACAATGACTAACTACGAGATACTTTAAATTTGATATCTAATCATGGAGATTAAGTGTCAAAGCATACTTTTCTAGTCAATTATAAGATATTTTCTCTCATTACTCCTTAAAATAATAGTTAGATACTAAAATATATAGCTTCCAATCCAAATTTAATGATCATACAAAACATATAAAACTAAATTATTTCTTCCTTAAAAAGAAAGTTCAAGATAAGAATATTATCATAGCATACATTCCTACAACAAATCAACCAACAAACAATTTTATGGCAACCTTAAATAGACCTTGACTTACATTTTTCTTCTTCAAGTTTAGTGCTATAAATAATTATGCACCAATTTTATGAGAGATGTGATTTTATAGTTTTTATTTTTATTTTATTTTATTTTTTTACTTCATTGTATTATGAATGGAGTATCCAACTTTTGATTATCATCAATCCGATTAGTTCATTATTAAGAGTATATTCTATACACATTATTAATTGAGTTTCTATTGATGTTTGCAATTGTTTGTATTGCTTAATTTAAACTATTATTACAAACAAAAACATATAAAATAGTTAAAATCAATATCTATAAAAACTTTTAGATACCCCAAATTCTATTCTTGTTAAATAAAAGTACTTAAATTTGTTTCAGTTATTATTTTATTATGTAAGGAATTCACCAATTAATTTTCAATATTCCTAATAATTTCATTTTTTATATATTAGCATCATCGTATCTTGGCTAAATATGAATAAAATGCAGCATTTTTCATAAAATAATATGTTATTATAATTATTATTTTGCATAAAATATTCACGTGTAATATTACATAATATTCACTATTGTATTAGTCATTATAGTGATTCATAGCAATATCAGATATGACTACCTTCCCAATGAAAATAATGATAATCATTAATTTTACATTGATTATGTTACATCAAGCATTTAAATTTCTCAGTAAGTTAATTTTTGTATCTCAAAAATATATATGACACAATTTTAGCCATGTTTCGACCCAAATCATTTCACCTTAGTTGACGTCGCAACAGATAATAGCAAAGCATCCATTATGGGTAATATCAATTACACAGCTCAACTTTAGTACCGAATTTAGAAGAGATTAATATCTCAATAATTTTACTCTCTAAAAGTCAGAGATGTAGCATCCGATGAATCTCGAATGTGAGATCTTACCAAACTTGAATGAAGGAATTTATCATCACACTAAAACATGATCTTTAATAAATACATGCGATACAAGTATTTTCCAAGTGATCAATCATTGAAATATTGTACTCGAACAAATACTTTAGAGTTTAATTGCAAAAAAGATTGAGATAAATTGTGTCCAGTTGACCCATATGGTATGAATAGCTAATACTATTTGATATATAATATCCAATATCAAGACGCTTCAAGTAAATCTTTGAAAAAAATGATTTTCAAATTTTACGTAAAAATTATTTCCTTCATCTATTAAGGATAAAAAAAGAACATTTGTATAAAAAATTAAAAGCAAATAACTATAATAATAAATGATTTTCAAATTTAGGAGAATATGAAGATCGTATATAATGTACAAGGCTCTCACTTTATCACGAGACATGAGAGAAATTATAATATTGACAATCTTATACCCAAAAATCAAAGAGACTACGTCTGATAAATCTTCAACTCAAGACTTATCTCCCTTGGACGAGGCACTTGCCAAAGCACCAAGGCACGACCTAAACACCCGAGACTTACTACCCACACAACTATTTGCAGATGCATAAATTCAAATTATCAAGGGATGATAATAACAAATGAATAACTTTAAACTAGATATTATTTAAATGAACTCACGTTCTCAATTCCTCATTGGATTACTCTCAATCATAACAGTCAGATAGACATACATATGAAATCTAATGTATTTCTCCATGAACATGTAAAAATATAAAGACATTATTATCTTATTAAATTGATGATTTGAACAAACATTAAATACAAAATATTCATGCACTAACTTTAGAGAGTCAATCTAATATATATTATTATTGCATATTATTAAAATACTTCTTCAAAAATCTTTGGATGCTATAAATGTTTTTACTTTTTGTTTGTTCTCCCCATTGTACACATGTTATATATGAATTCTTCCATGTTTACTTCATACTCAACATATCCTCAAATTATTATAAGTTTCAAAAACAAACTTACAATACAAAACAGCAAAGAACAACAAGAATTCAAGGACTAACATTTCAATCCATAACAAAAAAGTACCGTGTTATACCTTGCTAATAATGAGTTCCACATTCTTTACAAGTAACAACAGTGTATCACCCATGGCAGAATTCAAAACGGGAATCAGAGCTGGAAGTGTTGATAGTTCAAAATCATTTTTATCCTGCGAGAGTTGGAAAACAACATTTTTAAACAAATCTCATTTTGCCTTGCATCTGAAGAACACGAGTGAGTGAACAGGAGATGATGCATAAGTCAATTAAAAAATAGGATTTATTATAGATGCACTAAAATGATTAGTAAGGCAATGGACAAAAAAAAATGTTATGCTT
Source organism: Sapria himalayana (assembly GCA_029783825.1). NCBI lineage: Eukaryota > Viridiplantae > Streptophyta > Magnoliopsida > Malpighiales > Rafflesiaceae > Sapria > Sapria himalayana. The sequence goes on along the minus strand of JAREIK010006938.1, from coordinate 29,648 downwards.
TACTCCTTTCACAGACATCCCACCAGCCTTTCAACAAAAAAAGTTCACAACCTTACAAATAATTTTTGATAAAAAAATTATTAAATATTCTAAAAAATCCGACAATAGTAAAAAAATAGTGTCTTTAGCACAATTTCATCATTATTTAAAAAAAGAAAATTTTTAAAAAATAACTTTTTTTGGAAATAAATGTGTTCTTGAAGAGGTGATCAACCCACTATCATCCAAAATAACAAAATGTGATTATTTCGAGTGCCCATTAATCATATTTAAGTTCTCCAAATAATGTTACATAACCACTATCATCCATCATGTTTAAGGGTGTACATGCAATGTGCCTTTTCACATGAGCAATTTTTTAAAACAGTTAAATATATTTAATAACTATTTTTTTTTATTCTAAGTACAAATATATTCTAAATGTTGATAAAATTAATATTAAATATTATTATTTCAAAAATACTAATACAAATTATTATTATGACCATCATTATAACATATTCTCGATATGATTATTATTATAGTTGATATTTATTTTAGTTTTCTTAACAATACTATCCTCCCACAAACCTCACACAAATGCTTTATATGAATAATTTTTTTAACTAATTTCATATAACTTTTTAAAAGGTTAACACTTATTTATATAATTAAAAAATGTATCAATCTAAATATTCTTTGGTTGAAATCATATATAGTCTCATTCTCACATGATCAAACAGATAACAATTCTCTCTTATATCGTCTTATACAAATACGAGGATTAAAATCTTTATATTTTTAATTTTAATTTTATCTTTATAAATCTTCTCACACACTTATATTAACATTACATCAATACTATGACCATCTCATGATATTTAATCTTGTAGTAACATCATATTTTGCATCATACAAAATAAATATTGTAATAAATACCTTACAAGGTTTCTTTTTTTTATTATGACATACCAAGTTTTCTTATATCACATAAAATATTTATTAAAATATTTATGATTATCATTCATTTTCTCCAATCTTCTTTAGCTCCTTGATATGTTTTTTTAAAAATTCATCATCACTTTGAATTATAAATTATAAGTATCAAATCGAATAATATTTTAAAATTTAAATGTATTCAAGCTCAATTAATTATCTCATTCTTAATTTAAAATTAAAGTCAACAACTAGATATCTAGAATTTAATAAATTAATTTCAATTTTTTTATTGTTGAAACGTTCATGAAATCTCAAGTAATGGGTCTCTGCTAGTTCTGATAAATTTTTATAGCTGATATGTATCATATTCTATGATTAAAATTTTCTTAAGACAAGAAAACATACAATCAAATATGCACAAACTCAAATTAAATTTCCCTCAAAATCTATTGATTTTGCCAATAATCATAATTAAAATAAAAGAAATAAAATTAGCGCTAAGTTGTTGATAACAACTCATAAAAAGTAAATTAATATGATAATCTGAAATAAATATGACACAAAAAAATAATTAGGATGCAAGATGAATAATATTATATCCAATAAAATTTACGTATTTTTCATTGGTGAAAATAATATTCTCAGAATAAAAAAAAAATTAAAAATCAAATATAATTACTAGTGATATAAATATTTGTACATGTATCAATAATCATAAGTTTGAATTGAGAGTATAGTTGAAACGACAAGTGATACCCAAAAGAATTAAATAAATTATTGTTGTTTTAGAGAATAATTTTGTATGCTCCCCTCTAATAAGTATTATGATTGATAGACTTTTTGAGAATGTCTAAATAACTATGGTAGTCAGCATATCTCTCTCACTGAAGATAAAAACTTTTGATTTTCTCTATAAAAATAATATCTAACTATTTTTGGTATGACCAATCTTCCAGTGAGTACAATGAACTAGAACTCTCATTCATCTCCCTATTACTAAAATAATTTATATTGTGGCACACAATTATGGTTTACACAAAAATACAAAAGAAATTGCACTCAATTCCTTTTTTTACAAAACTATCAACCCTAAATAAAGTTTCTAGCAAAAAATAATATTATCTGCCTTTGCCTACCATTATGCACCACCATTGGCCATCATCTATTGTTGTACACCCTTCAAGGTTTGGTGATAAAAAATCATTGCACACTATGCACCTCCACTACACATTGGCAGAGATGTCAAACAAGTTGAACGAGTCTGTCACCTCCCATGGCATGACACGTTTCAATCATTCCTAGCCTGGCATAGCATGATCTAGAATCATGCCTAGTCTAGGACCTCGATGCCCCATGGCATAGCTCGTGTCATATTGGGCTAGGCATAAATCACATATTTGGCCCAATGAAAAGGTCCACTAGCCCGAGGACCAAAGACCGGCTACGATCAAGTCCCAGGTCACAAAACATGTCCCATTGAGTGACCACTAGACGCAGCAAGTTTTTTTAAAAATGGACATGTGACTAGCTACAATTGGCTAATCCTGTCATTCGGCCACCTATTAGATTTACACTCAACAAACTTCCAACATGAACAACAGGCTGCACCTAACGTTATTGATGCTGCCCGTCACATTAATTTTAAAAAATATTTTCTAATCTTAATTTTCTATAGCTACCGAATTATTTCCAATGACTATAGATGCTAAAATTTAAAGACTACCATGATCTTGATCTATTTAATTTAAAAAAATTAATAATATATATATATATATATATATATATATATATATATATATATATATATATATATATATATATATATAATAAATTTTGATTTTTTGTCTCAATAAATAAAGAAGAAATTTAGATATTTATTCTTAATTTCTTATTCTCTCTCTCTAACTTTCTAAGTTTCTCATTTTTGTCTTTTACCTTTAAGTGTAATGTAGTCTTTCTTTAATATATCATTTTGTAAATAACATATTAGACATACATTTACTTATACAGTATACTTTATTTTTTTTTATTTTTAATTTATGTTCCACCTTTAATGTTTGTGCATACAGAAATAAGATAGATGATTCATGGATATATGAGTGTGATTCTCAGTCTGTACAAAATTGCAAATGCAAAACAACAAGTTGATTGCATGGAATCTCGACTCTAGAGGTTAGAATTTATAAAGAAGTGATTTGTAGGAACTATAATAGTTTTAAAATTTTTATGTTACTATAACTATGCAACTTTAGTACACAAAACTTAATAATATATTTGTATAATTCATATTTTATTTAAATAATATAACTAAATAAAAAATTGACATAAACTTAAACATAGATAACAATGATAACCCTACTGAAATGTCCGAAACAAAAATTATATTTTCTTCAATAATCTAAACTTAAACTCATATGTCACTTAAAAAATAAAAAAAAATAGACAAATATTAATAGTCTGGACATATTTTATAATAATAAAAACTACAAATTCTAAGAATGTCAATGAAGAATTGACACATGATATATATTACAATATATATATATATATATATATATATATGTTTGTGTGTGTGTGTGTGCGCGTGTGTTTATATGTAAGAGTACATATGAAACTAAATACATAAAGGAACATGTCAATCAATATACCAAAATATATGATACATTAGATACAAAATAAACTCAACTTAGTTATAAAATCTTTCAAGCTAGATTTAATTCAATTTTGTTGATCCTCATCATATACTGCAATGATGTTGAGAGGAAAACATGATCAAGTTAATTACTATTATGAGTTTTATGATTAACTTTTTTAAAGATCACATGTTAGTCAGTATTATGCATACCTAATTATAATCTATTTATCATTAAATTTCTATGTTTACATGTAAGAATAACATAATAATTTTATAAATTAAAAATAATAATTAATAATTAACGAATTTTAAAAATTTAGTAGAATGGTGTTAGTAAAGTCCGATAAATAGACTAGTGATAATGCATCATTTGTATGTTTCACCGAACAATACATAGACTCTAAATGAAAACATAATAAAAAAAAATAAAATTTTTTAAGTTTCTTCAACATCATGATGGTCTTGCCATATACAAATGTAAGATAAAAATCTTTAAAAAATATAATATTCAAAATAAAATATTTAATATAATTTTTAATAATACTTCCAATAATAAATTAATTATTAATATATTTATTAGAACTATTAGATATGAACCATTAGATAAGATATTTTATGTTAAGTATATAAATCATATGATTAACCTGATAATATCGACAAAATTTAAAAATATTGTTTCCACCCTTAAAAAAATAAGAATTTTACTAAAATATCTTTTGATACCTAGCAAGCAACAAAAGTTGGTTACCTATATTTATTCGTAAAACTTAAAAAGAAGAAATTCCAAATAAATATGAAATATCATTAAAATTATACTTACCTAATATCAGAGTCATATGCTGGCTACACATATGATATCCAACTACATCAATAATAAGAGTAATGAACTTATTATTTATAATTTTTACTAAGATACAAAATTTTCATTTATGTGATTTTTAAAAATTTTTTATAAACCGACAAACATATGTCGTCTGCATACACTCATACTACTTGCATTACACTTATGTGCATGTGTAATATTAGTAACATATTTAGCAAGCATAGAGATAACCTTGCATTTATCATCATAGCAGTTGAGACGGAGATCAAATATTTGAAATACAGGATTTCATTCTAAATTTATATTATTTGACTATATATATGAATCACAAAATTAATATGAAAGGGATAGAAAATATTTCAACATACATATCCACGTGCATAAACTTGGTTCATCAATTTAAAAGATTTATTCACAAAAAAATTAACTAACATATTTTCATATTATGATATTAAGTATAGTAGTTGTAGTCAGACTCTCAGTATGGACATAAATACCATATTCTAAAATGATAACTTTTCCATTCAATTAGTCATGGATAAATGACAAAATGGTCCATCAAATAGCAACAAATTATCTCGATAACTAGATATTGATTATTACTTCATCATAACACATAATAATAATAAAAACTTTGACACATTGTTATGATAAAAATTATATGAATCTATATATTTCGTACTATCTAAGATGAATTACCATACATCTTCATCCGCAGTACCATACCGGAGAAACTGATTGAACATTATTCATTGATGATTTTTGATTCATCATTCATGTCACATATATAATGTGCTACATTACAATGTTATTGGTTGTTTATGTTTGTAATTTTATTTTCCATATTGATTTATACACTTTTATGTAATATATTGTGATTTCTCTATTCATGACTTAAGTAAGATGTATGATATATAAAATATTTATTATATTAAATATTGGATTGCATTGGATTGCACTTTAGACTTTAATTTTTTTCTATTTAATTTTTAATATTTTTTTTATTTAATTAACACATTTATCTTTCTAATTAAATAAAATTAAATTTTATTAAGTCATGAACAATCTTACTATTAGGCAGTCTTAGGTCTTAGGATCTATATTTTAGGATAAAGGCAAATAATGCCACTTTGTGGCTCGTGTATCATCCTTTTGAACTTACCATTCTACCCAAATTAGTTACCCACCAAAAAAGGCTTGAACCATGCCATACCAGCATGGCCCACTCCAAGCATGACATACCCCACTCCTGGCTAGGCAAGGTTTGGAATGACTCAACATTATGTGGGCAGGTAGTGTCGAGCCGGGCCGGCAAGCTAGTTCCCATGTCGTGTCCAGCACGACACGGTGGCATGGCCATGCCACACTCAAACGTGTTGTACCAGCACAACACAACCAATTTGAAACCTTTGCACACCGCTCACAACCAATGTGCATTGACACCACTATCATGCATTATGTGCAACCATTGCATGCATGTAAGGGCAATGTATGCACCTCTCATCATGCGTTGTGCATACATGTTGTCTTAATGCACACACCTACTACCCTTATTGTGTACGCTCCTATTGCTTTTCATCCTTTTGTTGCAAATTGTGATGGTTTCCCTTCTAGGATTTGTAATCCATAACTCACATATACATCTACACATCTGATACCATGTTAACAATTAAAACGTAAAAAATAAAAATAAAAATAAACATTAAAATAATAAAAAAAAGCATACAACCAATGCTCATATATAATGGGTGAAAGTAATTTGAGCATCTCACATATTGGGTATTCCCATCAAGAAGAAGAAAAATAAAACAAAATAAAAACTCAACAACATTCCATTGTACTTGGGATCTCATTATGAGTCTAGAGTGTGCATGGAAATATTGAGATCTGAAAGTCACCTTAGTAGCTAAGCAATAGACTTATTCTGAGTGTAGAGTGTCACCATAAGGTTGTTAATTTCCATTGTAGTATCCCATAGATAATTTATGTATCAGCTAAAAATAAGGAATATGTTTCTCCATTATGATCTCGATGATGAAATATTCAAACAAAAGTTACCAGGATTTACTATTTCTTAAAGTTTATGGATGGTGTAAGCGTGCATATTGCAAAAGAACTTTTATGGCATAAAGTAATCTACTAAATCAAAGATTATCAACTTTTCTTCTACGCTTATCATTTTTTATCTTAGAAGAAACATGTATGACTAATGCAATTTTTTTCAGACATATCAAGATGTTAGTAAGTAATGTTAGTAGTATACGTCGATGATATTCTAATTACATACGATTATTAGTTAGATATATTGAAACTGAAATTATTTTTACAGATTAAATCTCAGACAAGAAATTTGAGATGTCTTAGGTATTTCATGGGTATAGAGATTACACACTCGGAAGATATAATTTTTCCTTTTCAAAAAAGAATATGCTTTTAATATTTTGTTTGAAATTGATATGACAAAATGTACATATGTTGACTGACCACTTAATCTAAATATAGACTTGTGTTAAGTATACTTTGATACCAAATGTTAGATTCCAAGCAGCATTGATCTCCACAAAAATCAGACTTAGTACTAACAGCAAATGTTAGAAACTCAGAAAACAAATAGCATCATTATGCAACAATGCCTCTAAAATAAAAGAGAAGTCTGTGGTCCCTGGCATAATCTCCCTCTAATACCAAACCAAGTATCAATATAGATATTCTACAACATTGGTTAAGAGTTTCGAAAAGGAGAAAAATTGAACTCTGATAAAAAAATGTAGACATTCACATGAGAGAGAGAGAGAGAGAAAAGAAGAATAAGACAATCATGATTTTCAAAGGCGATTTTGAGGCGCGCCATGATGCGTGCCTCAGGGCGAGGCGCCGACAAAACGCCTTGAGGCATTTGTAAAAAAACGTAACTACTCGACGAAAAAAAAATGTAGTTAGATTATAATCCCTCGTGCCTCTACCCTAGCCCTTGCCCCTTGCTTCTCACCCCTCGCCCTTGCCCGTTTGCCCTATCCCTCCACCCCTCTCCACGAGCTCCTCGAACTCCACGAAGGAGCTCCAGCGAGCTAGACGTGGAGCTCACTATAGCTTGTGCAGATTCACCGAGTTTCACGATGGAACTCGAGGAGCTCTAGCGAGCTCCTTCGTGGAGCTCTAGCGAGCTCCTTCGTGGAGCTCTAGCGAGCTCCTTCGTGGAGCTCTAGCGAGCTCCTTCGTGGAGCTCTAGCGAGCTCCTTCGTGGAGCTCTAGCGAGCTCCTTCGTGGAGCTCTAGCGAGCTCCTTCGTGGAGCTCTAGCGAGCTCCTTCGTGGAGCTCTAGCGAGCTCCTTCGTGGAGCTCTAGCGAGCTCCTTCGTGGAGCTCTAGCGAGCTCCTTCGTGGAGCTCTAGCGAGCTCCTTCGTGGAGCTCTAGCGAGCTCCTTCGTGGAGCTCTAGCGAGCTCCTTCGTGGAGCTCTAGCGAGCTCCTTCGTGGAGCTCTAGCGAGCTCCTTCGTGGAGCTCCGTCGAGCTCTAATAAGAAGCTCTTCGAGCTCCACAAAGGAGCTCGCTAGAGCTCCTTTGTGGAGCCCGTCGAGCTCGCCGGAGATAACCGGATATCATTGGAGCTCCACGTCAAGCTTGCTGGAGCTCAAGTGAGCTCCACGATAGAGCTTCTGAAGAGAGGGGCAGGAGGGAGAGGGGTGGAAGTAGAGGGGCGAGGGAAAGAGGGGTGGAAGGAGAGGGGTGAGGGGGAGAGGGGTGGACGGTCGAGACTTTTATTTTATTTTATGCAGGAGAGAAAGAGCTCGTCTAAAGAATTATTTTCATATTTTTATTTATGCTATTTTATTTTATATTTTTTAAAATATTAATTAATTATATATTATGAGCCTCAAAAAGCTTATGCCTTAAAGCCTCGAGGCTTACGCATCGCCTCATGAATATAAAAACGACTCGCCTTATGCTTTCACCTTTTAAAACTTTGAAGACAATAAAAAAGAAAATATTGCTTATTATTTATGTTTTGCAACGGAGCATTCACATCATTTCATTTTCTTACATTCTCTATTTTAATTTATAAACATTTATATAGTAAAATAAAAATATTTTATGCTTGTCCTAATTCACAACTACAAATAACATGTCATGAATTTTTTATGTCAAGAACACAAATAACATATCATGACTTGAATCTTTAAGTCACCAATTATAAAAGCAAATAACAGGTTGCAACTACAATGATATCACGAGACTATATCACATATCACAGTTTAAGTTGAGTCACGACACTACAATTTCATGAATCTACTTGAAAGCACATGTTATAGCTTAAGATTAATTAGGATTTCACAAAAATAGGTCAGGACTCCAAAAAATAGTTTCTAGTCAGAATCACACAAAATATATTGCGACTCTATTTAGGTTGTAACACCAAAATCCAAATCATGACTATTAGCTCAAATAGTTATTCTAATTTTAATTCAATCACAAAACAACAAAAATGATTGTAATTATAAAAAAATAAGTCTATCCTAATATTAATCTGCTTAACAAATGATTTTTCTTAATTTCAATATTAGCTCTGTACCACTAGAACTTTATTATATCCACTGTCTTTGTCACAAAATCAACAATATTTTTCTTCATGCTATTTTTCTTGATTCAAATCAGCCTCCGATCAACTTGCTCTTCGATAAAATGGAATCAGGTAACAATGTACTTTAACCTTGCATGGAATATCATATACCTTACTAGATGGAAGACATTGTGACAATCACATCTTAGTCTTAGATCCTCCTGCTCGAAGCCAATATCGACACGTCCATTGACCTCAAATGTCTCCTCAATACTATAAGTATCAAATAGATTGGGCAGCTCATGCATGACATGCAGCACAACACGATTCAACAATGCATGATCTTGAATCATGCCACCCCGTGACAAGGCTCATGCCATGCAGGGTAGGTGTGAGCCATACCTCATATCAGGTCAAGCACAACTTGCATGCTTGACTTGGTGCATGGTGCACATGCTAGTGGACAAATTTATCACATGTAAACTGGATACCTGTCCTGTTTTTGTCAATGGGCTTCCTACAGAACAACAATAGGCCGCACTTGTCGTTGACAATGTTAGCTTATCCACTATAACAAATTAACATTGAGGATTACAATAGGCAATAGCCATCAAATTAATTTCAAAGGCTATTGTGGCCAGAATCCTACAACTTTCATAATTATGGCATATTTAAAAAAACTAATAAAAAATAATAAAAATATGTTTTAATAAATTTAAATTTTCTATCTTAAAATAGATAAGAAGAAATTTAGATATTCATATTCATTTTCAGTTTTTTCTCCTCTATATGACTATCTCAATTTGTTGTATTTATGTCTTATGACTTTCTTGGTAATGTAGTCTCTCTTTAGTATATTAATTTGCAATATAAATATTAAATATACATATATTATATATTATTTTTTATTTTAATTTATATTCAATGCTGCCAAATATGAGAATGGGATTGATAGTTCACGGTTGTCAGAGTGTGCTTATCAGCCTTTGCAACACTTCAAGTTGGTTGCATGGACTTTGAATATTAGAATTTACCAATGGAGAAAACGCCTTGTAGCACGTCCTAGGGCAAGGCAAAACATGAAAAAGGCTACACACAAAATAAGCTTAAGACTTATTTTGTGAAGTGTATCAAGGCGCGCTTTGAAAAAGCCTTTTATGCCTTGAAGAGGGATGCATACGCTTAGGAGGTGACATTCAAAAAATTAAAAAAAAAACATAATTTCGATAAATCCAAAATAGTACCGATCATCTTTTCTGGTACCACTCGATATTTTCGACGACGAAACTGATATTTTCTTCACTTTAGGGTTTATCTAACGCTCTCCGCTTTTCATCTCAACTTGAAAATTCCAACACTACTCAAAATTTCTGGAAGTTCTCCAGAGTCCACATCTCCATTTTCAAAAATTCTAGCACTTATCCACTTCTCCACTGCTAGATATTTTCGATACTACTCCATAAGTATATTTTTATATAAAAAGTGATATATTTATAGTTATACATAATTACATATATTTATACATAATATATATAGTTATAAATTTAGTTACATATAATTATAATGAGTTATATATACTTATCCAAATAATTATAAATAACTATATGTATTTTTAAACATATAGTTATATATGTAATTATATATAATTAGTTATATATAGTCAAACAAATAGGTATGCAAATAATTATATATATACTATATATATATATATATATATATGAAAATAGTTGCATATTAATGTATATAATTATAATAATTATATAGTTAAATATGTGATTATGCATAATTAAACAAATAGGTATATATAGATATATAATTTTGTATATAAATAATAGTTAATATATAGTCATATATAGTTAAGATATAAATAAATAATTCAAATAATTTATGAACAAAATGACATAATCCCAAAAACTATATATGAACACCCATATACATTTGCATTCATAATCAATTCGTTGAAATCTTACGAGTTTTTTTTGATTAATATTTCTTAGCATTGTAATTAATGTTACAAATCAATGTGAAAAATAAAATTTTATTAACACTAATAAAATTTATGTAATTCACAGGTTGGGTACTCCCATCAAAATCATAAAATAAAAAAATAAATATTAAGAACAAGCTATAATAATCTTATAATGAAATAAAATTCAAAATTTAATTGGTTAAAAGATATTTTCTAGGCATTTCTTAGCTTTTTTAGATTTAAACTAATTAAATTTTAATTTTAAATTTTAAATTTTAAATTCCTTTTAATTATGTCTTGTTATTATTTTTTAGTCAATTTTATTGTTATATAGAAATGTAAATAACTGAATATTATTTTTGATATTTTTTTCAAGATGAATTCCTTCGATTTAAAAAAAAAAAAAAAGATTTTGTATGAAATATATTATTGAAGTTTTTGTGGAGCAATATTTGAGATGTAAATTTTACAATCAAAAATTCACAGAATGGGTGAATAAACTCAAGCATCACTTAGCTGGAACTCATCATGATATAAAATCATGCCTCAAAATTAATGAAGATGTTAGATTGGAATGTAATGAGATATTGACTAATTATAAGGATAAAAAAAATAAATTACTCAATGAATGAGAGTGTGTTGCTCAAAACAATAAGTGTCTTAGAGATTGAGAGTGGGAAACCTATACATAGGGAACCCATGGATAAATTTACCATTTCACAATCTCATCAAAGTACTTTGAATTCAAGGTGAAACAAGAAGAAAAGAAAAAAAATGTGTAAAAAAATTAATAAATTTATGTATTCAAAAGGTCTCATATTCAACACTGTAAATGGTCATTATTTGATTCATATGGTGGATGTTATTATAAATTTTGAGCATAAGTTTAAGACTCCATCTATACACGAATTGTTGACATGAATTCTTAAAAAATAATTAATGACCTAAGTATCATTATGGAAAATCACAAAAAAATTAAGAAATAATAAGGATGATCAATAATATTAGATGGTTGGACAGATGAAAAGAGTAGATGTATTATTAATTTTTTTGTGAATAGTCCTGCTGACACTTAGTTTATAAAATTAATTGATGCTTCTAATACAAAAAAAAAGAATTGATGTTCAAATATCTTGATGACGTGATTGAAAAAATTGGGGAGAAAAATATTGTGCAATTCATCACGAATAATTCCTCTAATTATGTGAATGCTGGAATGAGGCTTATGAAAAAAATGAGAAGATTGTTGTGGACTATTTGAACTACACATTGTATTGATTTGATGTTAGAGGATATTGATAAATTAAATATTCATGATACTACACTTGCTCGAGCTAGGCAAGTAGTGAAGTTCATATATGATAATACTTAAGTTTTTAGCTTGATGAGAATATTTACAAAAAATCACAAACTTCTTCGTCCAACAATTACAAGGTTTGCTATTTTATTTTTTATTCTTCAAAACTTTTATAAGTAAAAACAAGCTCTTATAACAATATTCTTTTTATAAAATTAGTATTCAAGCAAATGAAATAAAAACGTAGAAGGTGTGAAAATTCAAGCAATTACACGATTTGCTACATAATGCTTTTTGCATTAAGACCATTGTTTTATTAGTTAATGTCTTGAAAGAGGTTGATTCAAAAGAAAGATTAGCCATGTATTACATTTATGAGCTGATATATTCTACTAAGAAAAAATTATATTTAATTGTGAGAGCGTGGAGAAAAAATATGACCACTTTGGATAAAAATTGATGCAAGATAGACTACGCAACTTCATCAACCTTTACATACAAAAGATTACTATCTTAATTCTCTATTACGGTATAAGGATATGTTCTCTAATATTATTGAGGTGAGGAAGTGATTATTTGAATACTCAAATAGAATGTTGGATTATCAAGAACATTTAAAAATTGACATTCAGTTGAACTCATTTGATCAAGCAATGGATGATTTGAAAGTCGTATTATAATTAATTCTCGAACATTAAGAAGTCCTACAAGTTGGTGGATGTGTTTTGGGGGTTCAACACCAAAGTTGTAAAAGTTAGATATTCAAGTCCTTATCCTTATTTGTAGTACTTCAGGATTTGAAAAATATTGAAGCATATTTAGATCAATAATATTTTTATTTTTGTAAATTTTTATACATATTTATATTTCAATATTAGAAAACTTTATTTCATGTTAACAAATAATTTTTTTTATTTCATTGTTTGCAGATATATACAAAAAAAAAAGATTTGAACATCAAAAATTAATGCTCTAGTGTATGTAAGAGACAACATTAGATTGAAAGAATGAAATTTATAATAAAAATAAAATAAAATATTGATTCGATTTTGATAGAGGATATTAGTTTGAATAATGAGTAGATTACAGAGAATGAAGATCCATTCCTCCCCCTTGATCTTTATTGGATTCAAGATGATAAGTTATTCAATATTGATGCTAATAAATTGTATCATCCAACCCCCAACAGACTCATGAATCATCAGATCAAATGATTTCTCCATAATCCTACAAAAAAACTTAAAGAAATACCAAATAATTACACAAAAATTAAAGTTATAAATTTGATTAAATTTAATAAAAAAACTTAAAATATTTATACCAAATTAATAATTTATAATTTAAATTAGGTATAAGTGAAAACAAAGACAAAGAGAAAGAATTCAATTTAATATCAATTGATGAAGATTTAGAAGAAATTATGATACATGATAGTAGTTATTTTCCTATTTTAATACATTAGATAAGGATGATAATGCCCTTAAAAAAAATTTAAATTGAAACAATTTACTCTAATTCTTATTTTATGATTTTATTATGATTTTTTGTGAAAATAATAAATTAATATATATTTTTTAAATAATTCTAATGAATTGTTTTCATGTTTTTATTTACACTATATATTTTATACATTTTAAATATTAATTAATTATATAGCGTGATGCTCAAAAAACGTACACCTTAACACCTTGAGACTTACGCCTCATCTCATGAACACAAAAATATCTCATCTCATGCTTTTGCCTTTTAAAACTTTAGAATTTAAAACAAAGCAGTTAGTGGTATGGTACTAGTTTAAAAATTTTTTGGTTAATAAAATTTTTTTACAACTTTAATTTCAAATTTCATTTAAATAATATAAAAATTAAAAATATCACATTATGAATTAACAAAAAAAAGGTTAGATTAACGAAGAAATATATAACAATGATAATAATACCAAAAGGTCTCCAGATAGAATTATGATTTCTCCAACAACTTCAACCTAAACACATATGTCAACTAAAAATAAAAAATTAGATGAATATTAGTAGTATGGAGATACTTTAAAGTAATAAAAATTAAAAATTCTAGAGATGTCAATGAAGAATCCGCACACTGTATATATTATAATATATATATATGAGTGCGTATGAAACAGGTCACACAAGAAACATGTCAATCAATGCATAAAAAAACATGCTTTATAGATCTAAGATAAATTCAAATGTTGAATTTACTTAGATCTAATAAAGCATGTTTTTTTTATGCATTGATTGACATGTTTCTTTGTGTGACCTGTTTCATACGCACTCTATATATATATTATAATATATACAGTGTGCGGATTCTTCATTGACATCTCTAGAATTTTTAATTTTTATTACTTTAAAGTATCTCCATACTACTAATATTCATCTAATTTTTTATTTTTAGTTGACATATGTGTTTAGGTTGAAGTTGTTGGAGAAATCATAATTTCTATCTGGAGACCTTTTGGTATTATTATCATTGTTATATATTTCTTCGTTAATCTAAACCTTTTTTTTGTTAATTCATAATGTGATATTTTTAATTTTTATATTATTTAAATGAAATTTGAAATTAAAGTTGTAAAAAAATTTATTAACCAAAAAATTTTTAAACTAGTACCATACCACTAACTGCTTTGTTTTAAATTCTAAAGTTTTAAAAGGCAAAAGCATGAGATGAGATATTTTTGTGTTCATGAGATGAGGCGTAAGTCTCAAGGTGTTAAGGTGTACGTTTTTGAGCATCACGCTATATAATTAATTAATATTTAAAATGTATAAAATATATAGTGTAAATAAAAACATGAAAACAATTCATTAGAATTATTTAAAAAAATATATATTAATTTATTATTTCACAAAAAATCATAATAAAATCATAAAATAAGAATTAGAGTAAATTGTTTCAATTTAAATTTTTTTTAAGGGCATTATCATCCTTATCTAATGTATTAAAATAGGAAAATAACTACTATCATGTATCATAATTTCTTCTAAATCTTCATCAATTGATATTAAATTGAATTCTTTCTCTTTGTCTTTGTTTTCACTTATACCTAATTTAAATTATAAATTATTAATTTGGTATAAATTTTTAAGTTTTTTATTAAATTTAATCAAATTTATAACTTTAATTTTTGTGTAATTATTTGGTATTTCTTTAAGTTTTCTTTTGTAGGATTATGGAGAAATCATTTGATCTGATGATTCATGAGTCTGTTGGGGGTTGGATGATACAATTTATTAGCATCAATATTGAATAACTTATCATCTTGAATCCAATAAAGATCAAGGGGGAGGAATGGATCTTCATTCTCTGTAATCTACTCATTATTCAAACTAATATCCTCTATCAAAATCGAATCAATATTTTATTTTATTTTTATTATAAATTTCATTCTTTCAATCTAATGTTGTCTCTTACATACACTAGAGCATTAATTTTTGATGTTCAAATCTTTTTTTTTTGTATATATCTGCAAACAATGAAATAAAAAAAATTATTTGTTAACATGAAATAAAGTTTTCTAATATTGAAATATAAATATATGTATAAAAATTTACAAAAATAAAAATATTATTGATCTAAATATGCTTCAATATTTTTCAAATCCTGAAGTACAAAATAAGGATAAGGACTTGAATATCTAACTTTTACAACTTTGGTGTTGAACCCCCAAAACACATCCACCAACTTGTAGGACTTCTTAATGTTCGAGAATTAATTATAATACGACTTTCAAATTCATCCATTGCTTGATCAAATGAGTTCAACTGAATGTCAATTTTTAAATGTTCTTGATAATCCAACATTCTATTTGAGTATTCAAATAATCACTTCCTCACCTCAATAATATTAGAGAACATATCCTTATACCGTAATAGAGAATTAAGATAGTAATCTTTTGTATGTAAAGGTTGATGAAGTTGCGTAGTCTATCTTGCATCAATTTTTATCCAAAGTGGTCATATTTTTTCTCCACGCTCTCACAATTAAATATAATTTTTTCTTAGTAGAATATATCAGCTCATAAATGTAATACATGGCTAATCTTTCTTTTGAATCAACCTCTTTCAAGACATTAACTAATAAACAATGGTCTTAATGCAAAAAGCATTATGTAGCAAATCGTGTAATTGCTTGAATTTTCACACCTTCTACGTTTTTATTTCATTTGCTTGAATACTAATTTTATAAAAAGAATATTGTTATAAGAGCTTGTTTTTACTTATAAAAGTTTGAAGAATAAAAAATAAAATAGCAAACCTTGTAATTGTTGGACGAAGAAGTTTGTGATTTTTTGTAAATATTCTCATCAAGCTAAAAACTTAAGTATTATCATATATGAACTTCACTACTTGCCTAGCTCGAGCAAGTGTAGTATCATGAATATTTAATTTATCAATATCCTCTAACATCAAATCAATACAATGTGTAGTTCAAATAGTCCACAACAATCTTCTCATTTTTTTCATAAGCCTCATTCCAGCATTCACATAATTAGAGGAATTATTCGTGATGAATTGCACAATATTTTTCTCCCCAATTTTTTCAATCACGTCATCAAGATATTGAACATCAATTCTTTTTTTTTGTATTAGAAGCATCAATTAATTTTATAAACTAAGTGTCAGCAGGACTATTCACAAAAAAATTAATAATACATCTACTCTTTTCATCTGTCCAACCATCTAATATTATTGATCATCCTTATTATTTCTTAATTTTTTTGTGATTTTCCATAATGATACTTAGGTCATTAATTATTTTTTTAAGAATTCATGTCAACAATTCGTGTATAGATGGAGTCTTAAACTTATGCTCAAAATTATAATAACATCCACCATATGAATCAAATAATGACCATTTACAGTGTTGAATATGAGACCTTTTGAATACATAAATTTATTAATTTTTTTACACATTTTTTTTCTTTTCTTCTTGTTTCACCTTGAATCAAAGTACTTTGATGAGATTGTGAAATGGTAAATTTATCCATGGGTTCCCTATGTATAGGTTTCCCACTCTCAATCTCTAAGACACTTATTGTTTTGAGCAACACACTCTCATTCATTGAGTAATTTATTTTTTTTATCCTTATAATTAGTCAATATCTCATTACATTCCAATCTAACATCTTCATTATTTTGAGGCATGATTTTATATCATGATGAGTTCCAGCTAAGTGATGCTTGAGTTTATCACCCATTCTGTGAATTTTGATTGTAAAATTTACATCTCAAATATTGCTCCACAAAAACTTCAATAATATATTTCATACAAATCTTTTTTTTTTTTTTTAAATCGAAGGAATTCATCTTGAAAAAAATATCAAAAATAATATTCAGTTATTTACATTTCTATATAACAATAAAATTGACTAAAAAATAATAACAAGACATAATTAAAAGGAATTTAAAATTTAAAATTTAAAATTAAAATTTAATTAGTTTAAATCTAAAAAAGCTAAGAAATGCCTAGAAAATATCTTTTAACCAATTAAATTTTGAATTTTATTTCATTATAAGATTATTATAGCTTGTTCTTAATATTTATTTTTTTATTTTATGATTTTGATGGGAGTACCCAACCTGTGAATTACATAAATTTTATTATTTAGTGTTAATAAAATTTTATTTTTCACATTGATTTGTAACATTAATTACAATGCTAAGAAATATTAATCAAAAAATAAACTCGTAAGATTTCAACGAATTGATTATGAATGCAAATGTATATGGGTGTTCATATATAGTTTTTGGGATTATGTCATTTTGTTCATAAATTATTTGAATTATTTATTTATATCTTAACTATATATATGACTATATATTAACTATTATTTATATACAAAATTATATATCTATATATACCTATTTGTTTAATTATGCATAATCACATATTTAACTATATATAATTATTTATAATTATATACATTAATATGCAACTATTTTCATATATATATATATATATATATATAGTATATATATAATTATTTGCATACCTATTTGTTTGACTATATATAACTAATTATATATAATTACATATATAACTATATGTTTAAAAATACATATAGTTATTTATAATTATTTGGATAAGTATATATAACTCATTATAATTATATGTAACTAAATTTATAACTATATATATTATGTATAAATATATGTAATTATGTATAACTATAATATATCACTTTTTTATATAAAATATACTTATGGAGTAGTATCGAAAATATCTAGCAGTGGAGAAGTGGATAAGTGCTAGAATTTTTGAAAATGGAGATGTGGACTCTGGAGAACTTCCAGAAATTTTGAGTAGTGTTGGAATTTCAAGTTGAGATGAAAAAGCGGAGAGCGTTAGATAAACCCTAAAGTGAAGAAAATATCAGTTTCGTCGTCGAAAATATCGAGTGGTACCAGAAAAGATGATCGGTACTATTTTGGATTTATCGAAATTATGTTTTTTTTTAATTTTTTGAATGTCACCTCCTAAGCGTATGCATCCCTCTTCAAGGCATAAAAGGCTTTTTCAAAGCGCGCCTTGATACACTTCACAAATAAGTCTTAAGCTTATTTGTGTGTAGCCTTTTTTTCATGTTTTGCCTTGCCCTAGGACGTGCTACAAGGCGTTTTCTCCATTGGTAAATTCTAATATTCAAAGTCCATGCAACCAACTTGAAGTGTTGCAAAGGCTGATAAGCACACTCTGACAACCGTGAACTATCAATCCCATTCTCATATTTGGCAGCATTGAATATAAATTAAAATAAAAAATAATAATATAATATATGTATATTTAATATTTATATTGCAAATTAATATACTAAGAGAGACTACATTACCAAGAAAGTCATAAGACATAAATACAACAAATTGAGATAGTCATATAGAGGAGAAAAAACTGAAATGAATATGAATATCTAAATTTCTTCTTATCTATTTTAAGATAGAAAATTTAAATTTATTAAAACATATTTTTTATTATTTTTATTAGTTTTTTTAAATATGCCATAATTATGAAAGTTGTAGGATTCTGGCCACAATAGCCTTTGAAATTAATTTGATGGCTATTGCCTATTGTAATCCTCAATGTTAATTTTGTTATAGTGGATAAGCTAACATTGTCAACGAAAGTGCGGCCTATTGTTGTTCTGTAGGAAGCCCATTGACAAAACAGGACAGGTATCCAGTTTACATGTGATAAATTTGTCCCTAGCATGTGCACCATGCCCAAGTCAAGCATGCAAGTTGTGCTTGACCTGATATGAGGTATGGCTCACACCTACCCTGCATGGCATGAGCCTTGTCACGGGGTGGGCATGATTCAAGATCATGCATTGTTGAATCGTGTTGTGCTGCATGTCATGCATGAGCTGCCCAATCTATTTGATACTTATAGTATTGAGGAGACATTTGAGGTCAATGGACGTGTCGATATTGGCTTCGAGCAGGAGGATCTAAGACTAAGATGTGATTGTCACAATGTCTTCCATCTAGTAAGGTATATGATATTCCATGCAAGGTTAAAGTACATTGTTACCTGATTCCATTTTATCGAAGAGCAAGTTGATCGGAGGCTGATTTGAATCAAGAAAAATAGCATGAAGAAAATATTGTTGATTTTGTGACAAAGACAGTGGATATAATAAAGTTCTAGTGGTACAGAGCTAATATTGAAATTAAGAAAAATCATTTGTTAAGCAGATTAATATTAGGATAGACTTATTTTTTATAATTACAATCATTTTTGTTGTTTTGTGATTGAATTAAAATTAGAATAACTATTTGAGCTAATAGTCATGATTTGGATTTTGGTGTTACAACCTAAATAGAGTCGCAATATATTTGTGTGATTCTGACTAGAAACTATTTTTTGAGTCCTGACCTATTTTTGTGAAATCCTAATTAATCTTAAGCTATAACATGTGCTTTCAAGTAGATTCATGAAATTGTAGTGTCGTGACTCAACTTAAACTGTGATATGTGATATAGTCTCGTGATATCATTGTAGTTGCAACCTGTTATTTGCTTTTATAATTGGTGACTTAAAGATTCAAGTCATGATATGTTATTTGTGTTCTTGACATAAAAAATTCATGACATGTTATTTGTAGTTGTGAATTAGGACAAGCATAAAATATTTTTATTTTACTATATAAATGTTTATAAATTAAAATAGAGAATGTAAGAAAATGAAATGATGTGAATGCTCCGTTGCAAAACATAAATAATAAGCAATATTTTCTTTTTATTGTCTTCAAAGTTTTAAAAGGTGAAAGCGTAAGGCGAGTCATTTTTATATTCATGAGGCGATGCGTAAGCCTCGAGGCTTTAAGGCATAAGCTTTTTGAGGCTCATAATATATAATTAATTAATATTTTAAAAAATATAAAATAAAATAGCATAAATAAAAATATGAAAATAATTCTTTAGACGAGCTCTTTCTCTCCTGCATAAAATAAATAAAAGTCTCGACCGTCCACCCCTCTCCCCCTCACCCCTCTCCTTCCACCCCTCTTTCCCTCGCCCCTCTACTTCCACCCCTCTCCCTCCTGCCCCTCTCTTCAGAAGCTCTATCGTGGAGCTCACTTGAGCTCCAGCAAGCTTGACGTGGAGCTCCAATGATATCCGGTTATCTCCGGCGAGCTCGACGGGCTCCACAAAGGAGCTCTAGCGAGCTCCTTTGTGGAGCTCGAAGAGCTTCTTATTAGAGCTCGACGGAGCTCCACGAAGGAGCTCGCTAGAGCTCCACGAAGGAGCTCGCTAGAGCTCCACGAAGGAGCTCGCTAGAGCTCCACGAAGGAGCTCGCTAGAGCTCCACGAAGGAGCTCGCTAGAGCTCCACGAAGGAGCTCGCTAGAGCTCCACGAAGGAGCTCGCTAGAGCTCCACGAAGGAGCTCGCTAGAGCTCCACGAAGGAGCTCGCTAGAGCTCCACGAAGGAGCTCGCTAGAGCTCCACGAAGGAGCTCGCTAGAGCTCCACGAAGGAGCTCGCTAGAGCTCCACGAAGGAGCTCGCTAGAGCTCCACGAGGAGCTCGCTAGAGCTCCTCGAGTTCCATCGTGAAACTCGGTGAATCTGCACAAGCTATAGTGAGCTCCACGTCTAGCTCGCTGGAGCTCCTTCGTGGAGTTCGAGGAGCTCGTGGAGAGGGGTGGAGGGATAGGGCAAACGGGCAAGGGCGAGGGGTGAGAAGCAAGGGGCAAGGGCTAGGGTAGAGGCACGAGGGATTATAATCTAACTACATTTTTTTTTCGTCGAGTAGTTACGTTTTTTTACAAATGCCTCAAGGCGTTTTGTCGGCGCCTCGCCCTGAGGCACGCATCATGGCGCGCCTCAAATCGCCTTTGAAAATCATGATTGTCTTATTCTTCTTTTCTCTCTCTCTCTCTCTCATGTGAATGTCTACATTTTTTTATCAGAGTTCAATTTTTCTCCTTTTCGAAACTCTTAACCAATGTTGTAGAATATCTATATTGATACTTGGTTTGGTATTAGAGGGAGATTATGCCAGGGACCACAGACTTCTCTTTTATTTTAGAGGCATTGTTGCATAATGATGCTATTTGTTTTCTGAGTTTCTAACATTTGCTGTTAGTACTAAGTCTGATTTTTGTGGAGATCAATGCTGCTTGGAATCTAACATTTGGTATCAAAGTATACTTAACACAAGTCTATATTTAGATTAAGTGGTCAGTCAACATATGTACATTTTGTCATATCAATTTCAAACAAAATATTAAAAGCATATTCTTTTTTGAAAAGGAAAAATTATATCTTCCGAGTGTGTAATCTCTATACCCATGAAATACCTAAGACATCTCAAATTTCTTGTCTGAGATTTAATCTGTAAAAATAATTTCAGTTTCAATATATCTAACTAATAATCGTATGTAATTAGAATATCATCGACGTATACTACTAACATTACTTACTAACATCTTGATATGTCTGAAAAAAAATTGCATTAGTCATACATGTTTCTTCTAAGATAAAAAATGATAAGCGTAGAAGAAAAGTTGATAATCTTTGATTTAGTAGATTACTTTATGCCATAAAAGTTCTTTTGCAATATGCACGCTTACACCATCCATAAACTTTAAGAAATAGTAAATCCTGGTAACTTTTGTTTGAATATTTCATCATCGAGATCATAATGGAGAAACATATTCCTTATTTTTAGCTGATACATAAATTATCTATGGGATACTACAATGGAAATTAACAACCTTATGGTGACACTCTACACTCAGAATAAGTCTATTGCTTAGCTACTAAGGTGACTTTCAGATCTCAATATTTCCATGCACACTCTAGACTCATAATGAGATCCCAAGTACAATGGAATGTTGTTGAGTTTTTATTTTGTTTTATTTTTCTTCTTCTTGATGGGAATACCCAATATGTGAGATGCTCAAATTACTTTCACCCATTATATATGAGCATTGGTTGTATGCTTTTTTTTATTATTTTAATGTTTATTTTTATTTTATTTTTTACGTTTTAATTGTTAACATGGTATCAGATGTGTAGATGTATATGTGAGTTATGGATTACAAATCCTAGAAGGGAAACCATCACAATTTGCAACAAAAGGATGAAAAGCAATAGGAGCGTACACAATAAGGGTAGTAGGTGTGTGCATTAAGACAACATGTATGCACAACGCATGATGAGAGGTGCATACATTGCCCTTACATGCATGCAATGGTTGCACATAATGCATGATAGTGGTGTCAATGCACATTGGTTGTGAGCGGTGTGCAAAGGTTTCAAATTGGTTGTGTTGTGCTGGTACAACACGTTTGAGTGTGGCATGGCCATGCCACCGTGTCGTGCTGGACACGACATGGGAACTAGCTTGCCGGCCCGGCTCGACACTACCTGCCCACATAATGTTGAGTCATTCCAAACCTTGCCTAGCCAGGAGTGGGGTATGTCATGCTTGGAGTGGGCCATGCTGGTATGGCATGGTTCAAGCCTTTTTTGGTGGGTAACTAATTTGGGTAGAATGGTAAGTTCAAAAGGATGATACACGAGCCACAAAGTGGCATTATTTGCCTTTATCCTAAAATATAGATCCTAAGACCTAAGACTGCCTAATAGTAAGATTGTTCATGACTTAATAAAATTTAATTTTATTTAATTAGAAAGATAAATGTGTTAATTAAATAAAAAAAAATATTAAAAATTAAATAGAAAAAAATTAAAGTCTAAAGTGCAATCCAATGCAATCCAATATTTAATATAATAAATATTTTATATATCATACATCTTACTTAAGTCATGAATAGAGAAATCACAATATATTACATAAAAGTGTATAAATCAATATGGAAAATAAAATTACAAACATAAACAACCAATAACATTGTAATGTAGCACATTATATATGTGACATGAATGATGAATCAAAAATCATCAATGAATAATGTTCAATCAGTTTCTCCGGTATGGTACTGCGGATGAAGATGTATGGTAATTCATCTTAGATAGTACGAAATATATAGATTCATATAATTTTTATCATAACAATGTGTCAAAGTTTTTATTATTATTATGTGTTATGATGAAGTAATAATCAATATCTAGTTATCGAGATAATTTGTTGCTATTTGATGGACCATTTTGTCATTTATCCATGACTAATTGAATGGAAAAGTTATCATTTTAGAATATGGTATTTATGTCCATACTGAGAGTCTGACTACAACTACTATACTTAATATCATAATATGAAAATATGTTAGTTAATTTTTTTGTGAATAAATCTTTTAAATTGATGAACCAAGTTTATGCACGTGGATATGTATGTTGAAATATTTTCTATCCCTTTCATATTAATTTTGTGATTCATATATATAGTCAAATAATATAAATTTAGAATGAAATCCTGTATTTCAAATATTTGATCTCCGTCTCAACTGCTATGATGATAAATGCAAGGTTATCTCTATGCTTGCTAAATATGTTACTAATATTACACATGCACATAAGTGTAATGCAAGTAGTATGAGTGTATGCAGACGACATATGTTTGTCGGTTTATAAAAAATTTTTAAAAATCACATAAATGAAAATTTTGTATCTTAGTAAAAATTATAAATAATAAGTTCATTACTCTTATTATTGATGTAGTTGGATATCATATGTGTAGCCAGCATATGACTCTGATATTAGGTAAGTATAATTTTAATGATATTTCATATTTATTTGGAATTTCTTCTTTTTAAGTTTTACGAATAAATATAGGTAACCAACTTTTGTTGCTTGCTAGGTATCAAAAGATATTTTAGTAAAATTCTTATTTTTTTAAGGGTGGAAACAATATTTTTAAATTTTGTCGATATTATCAGGTTAATCATATGATTTATATACTTAACATAAAATATCTTATCTAATGGTTCATATCTAATAGTTCTAATAAATATATTAATAATTAATTTATTATTGGAAGTATTATTAAAAATTATATTAAATATTTTATTTTGAATATTATATTTTTTAAAGATTTTTATCTTACATTTGTATATGGCAAGACCATCATGATGTTGAAGAAACTTAAAAAATTTTATTTTTTTTTATTATGTTTTCATTTAGAGTCTATGTATTGTTCGGTGAAACATACAAATGATGCATTATCACTAGTCTATTTATCGGACTTTACTAACACCATTCTACTAAATTTTTAAAATTCGTTAATTATTAATTATTATTTTTAATTTATAAAATTATTATGTTATTCTTACATGTAAACATAGAAATTTAATGATAAATAGATTATAATTAGGTATGCATAATACTGACTAACATGTGATCTTTAAAAAAGTTAATCATAAAACTCATAATAGTAATTAACTTGATCATGTTTTCCTCTCAACATCATTGCAGTATATGATGAGGATCAACAAAATTGAATTAAATCTAGCTTGAAAGATTTTATAACTAAGTTGAGTTTATTTTGTATCTAATGTATCATATATTTTGGTATATTGATTGACATGTTCCTTTATGTATTTAGTTTCATATGTACTCTTACATATAAACACACGCGCACACACACACACACAAACATATATATATATATATATATATATATATTGTAATATATATCATGTGTCAATTCTTCATTGACATTCTTAGAATTTGTAGTTTTTATTATTATAAAATATGTCCAGACTATTAATATTTGTCTATTTTTTTTTATTTTTTAAGTGACATATGAGTTTAAGTTTAGATTATTGAAGAAAATATAATTTTTGTTTCGGACATTTCAGTAGGGTTATCATTGTTATCTATGTTTAAGTTTATGTCAATTTTTTATTTAGTTATATTATTTAAATAAAATATGAATTATACAAATATATTATTAAGTTTTGTGTACTAAAGTTGCATAGTTATAGTAACATAAAAATTTTAAAACTATTATAGTTCCTACAAATCACTTCTTTATAAATTCTAACCTCTAGAGTCGAGATTCCATGCAATCAACTTGTTGTTTTGCATTTGCAATTTTGTACAGACTGAGAATCACACTCATATATCCATGAATCATCTATCTTATTTCTGTATGCACAAACATTAAAGGTGGAACATAAATTAAAAATAAAAAAAAATAAAGTATACTGTATAAGTAAATGTATGTCTAATATGTTATTTACAAAATGATATATTAAAGAAAGACTACATTACACTTAAAGGTAAAAGACAAAAATGAGAAACTTAGAAAGTTAGAGAGAGAGAATAAGAAATTAAGAATAAATATCTAAATTTCTTCTTTATTTATTGAGACAAAAAATCAAAATTTATTATATATATATATATATATATATATATATATATATATTATTAATTTTTTTAAATTAAATAGATCAGGATCATGGTAGTCTTTAAATTTTAGCATCTATAGTCATTGGAAATAATTCGGTAGCTATAGAAAATTAAGATTAGAAAATATTTTTTAAAATTAATGTGACGGGCAGCATCAATAACGTTAGGTGCAGCCTGTTGTTCATGTTGGAAGTTTGTTGAGTGTAAATCTAATAGGTGGCCGAATGACAGGATTAGCCAATTGTAGCTAGTCACATGTCCATTTTTAAAAAAACTTGCTGCGTCTAGTGGTCACTCAATGGGACATGTTTTGTGACCTGGGACTTGATCGTAGCCGGTCTTTGGTCCTCGGGCTAGTGGACCTTTTCATTGGGCCAAATATGTGATTTATGCCTAGCCCAATATGACACGAGCTATGCCATGGGGCATCGAGGTCCTAGACTAGGCATGATTCTAGATCATGCTATGCCAGGCTAGGAATGATTGAAACGTGTCATGCCATGGGAGGTGACAGACTCGTTCAACTTGTTTGACATCTCTGCCAATGTGTAGTGGAGGTGCATAGTGTGCAATGATTTTTTTATCACCAAACCTTGAAGGGTGTACAACAATAGATGATGGCCAATGGTGGTGCATAATGGTAGGCAAAGGCAGATAATATTATTTTTTGCTAGAAACTTTATTTAGGGTTGATAGTTTTGTAAAAAAAGGAATTGAGTGCAATTTCTTTTGTATTTTTGTGTAAACCATAATTGTGTGCCACAATATAAATTATTTTAGTAATAGGGAGATGAATGAGAGTTCTAGTTCATTGTACTCACTGGAAGATTGGTCATACCAAAAATAGTTAGATATTATTTTTATAGAGAAAATCAAAAGTTTTATCTTCAGTGAGAGAGATATGCTGACTACCATAGTTATTTAGACATTCTCAAAAGTCTATCAATCATAATACTTATTAGAGGGGAGCATACAAAATTATTCTCTAAAACAACAATAATTTATTTAATTCTTTTGGGTATCACTTGTCGTTTCAACTATACTCTCAATTCAAACTTATGATTTATTGATACATGTACAAATATTTATATCACTAGTAATTATATTTGATTTTTAATTTTTTTTTTATTCTGAGAATATTATTTTCACCAATGAAAAATACGTAAATTTTATTGGATATAATATTATTCATCTTGCATCCTAATTATTTTTTTGTGTCATATTTATTTCAGATTATCATATTAATTTACTTTTTATGAGTTGTTATCAACAACTTAGCGCTAATTTTATTTCTTTTATTTTAATTATGATTATTGGCAAAATCAATAGATTTTGAGGGAAATTTAATTTGAGTTTGTGCATATTTGATTGTATGTTTTCTTGTCTTAAGAAAATTTTAATCATAGAATATGATACATATCAGCTATAAAAATTTATCAGAACTAGCAGAGACCCATTACTGAGATTTCATGAACGTTTCAACAATAAAAAAATTGAAATTAATTTATTAAATTCTAGATATCTAGTTGTTGACTTTAATTTTAAATTAAGAATGAGATAATTAATTGAGCTTGAATACATTTAAATTTTAAAATATTATTCGATTGATACTTATAATTTATAATTCAAAGTGATGATGAATTTTTAAAAAAACATATCAAGGAGCTAAAGAAGATTGGAGAAAATGAATGATAATCATAAATATTTAATAAATATTTTATGTGATATAAGAAAACTTGGTATGTCATAATAAAAAAAGAAACCTTGTAAGGTATTTATTACAATATTTATTTTGTATGATGCAAAATATGATGTTACTACAAGATTAAATATTCATGAGATGGTCATAGTATTGATGTAATGTTAATATAAGTGTGTGAGAAGATTTATAAAGATAAAATTAAAATTAAAAATATAAAGATTTTAATCCTCGTATTTGTATAAGACGATATAAGAGAGAATTGTTATCTGTTTGATCATGTGAGAATGAGACTATATATGATTTCAACCAAAGAATATTTAGATTGATACATTTTTAATTATATAAAATAAGTGTTAACCTTTTAAAAAGTTATATGAAATTAGTTAAAAAAATTATTCATATAAAGCATTTGTGTGAGGTTTGTGGGAGGATAGTATTGTTAAGAAAACTAAAATAAATATCAACTATAATAATAATCATATCGAGAATATGTTATAATGATGGTCATAATAATAATTTGTATTAGTATTTTTGAAATAATATATTTAATATTAATTTTATCAACATTTAGAATATATTTGTACTTAGAATAAAAAAAAATAGTTATTAAATATATTTAACTGTTTTAAAAAATTGCTCATGTGAAAAGGCACATTGCATGTACACCCTTAAACATGATGGATGATAGTGGTTATGTAACATTATTTGGAGAACTTAAATATGATTAATGGGCACTCGAAATAATCACATTTTGTTATTTTGGATGATAGTGGGTTGATCACCTCTTCAAGAACACATTTATTTCCAAAAAAAGTTATTTTTTAAAAATTTTCTTTTTTTAAATAATGATGAAATTGTGCTAAAGACACTATTTTTTTACTATTGTCGGATTTTTTAGAATATTTAATAATTTTTTTATCAAAAATTATTTGTAAGGTTGTGAACTTTTTTTGTTGAAAGGCTGGTGGGATGTCTGTGAAAGGAGTAAAGCATAACATTTTTTTTTGTCCATTGCCTTACTAATCATTTTAGTGCATCTATAATAAATCCTATTTTTTAATTGACTTATGCATCATCTCCTGTTCACTCACTCGTGTTCTTCAGATGCAAGGCAAAATGAGATTTGTTTAAAAATGTTGTTTTCCAACTCTCGCAGGATAAAAATGATTTTGAACTATCAACACTTCCAGCTCTGATTCCCGTTTTGAATTCTGCCATGGGTGATACACTGTTGTTACTTGTAAAGAATGTGGAACTCATTATTAGCAAGGTATAACACGGTACTTTTTTGTTATGGATTGAAAATGTTAGTCCTTGAATTCTTGTTGTTCTTTGCTGTTTTGTATTGTAAGTTTGTTTTTGAAACTTATAATAATTTGAGGATATGTTGAGTATGAAGTAAACATGGAAGAATTCATATATAACATGTGTACAATGGGGAGAACAAACAAAAAGTAAAAACATTTATAGCATCCAAAGATTTTTGGAAGAAGTATTTTAATAATATGCAATAATAAATATATTAGATTGACTCTCTAAAGTTAGTGCATGAATATTTTGTATTTAATGTTTGTTCAAATCATCAATTTAATAAGATAATAATGTCTTTATATTTTTACATGTTCATGGAGAAATACATTAGATTTCATATGTATGTCTATCTGACTGTTATGATTGAGAGTAATCCAATGAGGAATTGAGAACGTGAGTTCATTTAAATAATATCTAGTTTAAAGTTATTCATTTGTTATTATCATCCCTTGATAATTTGAATTTATGCATCTGCAAATAGTTGTGTGGGTAGTAAGTCTCGGGTGTTAGGTCGTGCCTTGGTGCTTTGGCAAGTGCCTCGTCCAAGGGAGATAAGTCTTGAGTTGAAGATTTATCAGACGTAGTCTCTTGATTTTTG
>JAREIK010006937.1:0-63545 GCA_029783825.1 Sapria himalayana | reverse complement strand
TTTTTGAATATAATTTTAAATATTTATTTGTTTATTTATATATAAATATTAATTACAAAATAATTTGAGATAGATAAATATAATTTATATAAATTGTTTTTCATCAAAAAATTATAGATAAACTTTTTAAAAGAAAAAAAAAATTTAAAGAAAAAAATTATTATATAGTAATATATTTTTGCTTTGCTTCTGAATCATTTTAGGTTATGTAATTTTATATTAATTGATATCTATCTTATTAAAAATAGATTATTAATTTTTTTTGATCATTATTAGAAAATTTATCAATAAGATTATTTATATTGAATTTATATGATATATAAATATAATGATTATTATAACTAAATATTGAAATCACTTTGAAAAAAAATTAAAAATTTTTATATTTTCAAAGGTTATAACCTTTGAAAATATAAAAAAATAATAAAAATAAATATTTTGTTATATTAAATTTTAAATAAAACCTATAAACCACTAAATGCTTACACAGTTAAATCAGTAAACTCCTAAGGCCCGTAATGCCTAAATACATAAATTATTAAACCACTATATGCTACTTAATAATTAAGAAATCTAATTTATATTTCAATTTATTATTATTTTAAATATTCATTTTATTTATTTATAAGTTTATTTTTATAGAAATATTTATTACAAAATATATTATTAGTGTGAAAAATATAATTTCAATAATTTATTTTTAATCAAAAAAAATATACGCTTATAAAAGAAGTAAAAATTTAAAAATTATAATCGATTAATATTTGTTACTTTAATTTTAAATCAATTTGGGTTATGTAAATATTTTTTAATTAATATTAATTCTATTATTAATAGTTTATTAATTTAATTTTTGATCATTATTATAATATCTATCAATAAAATTGTTTATATTGAAATTATATAATATATAATTATTAAAATTATTATAACTAAATATTATATTCACATCTCAAAAAATTTTAAATATTATTATATTTTCAAAGGTTATAACCTATGAAAATGACAAAATATTAAAAAACTATTTTTGGTTATTTTATTGTTTAAATAAAACCTATAAACTAATAAATGCCTAAAAACATAAATCGCTAAACTTCTAAATGACAAAAATTATAAATACTTAAACTATTTATTTGGAATACATTAATAATAAATCATAAATCTCATTTTAATTTTTATTAACTATAATTTTAAATTTTTATTTTAATTATTTATCAGTTTATTTTTATAGAAATATTAATTACAAAATAAATTATTAGTAAGACAGATCTATTTTAAATAATTTATTTTTTATCAAAAAAAAAATATATGCTTATAAAAAGTATCACAATTTTAAAAACAAAAATTTATTATTTTGTAATATATATTATTTTTATTTTGAATCATTTTAGTTTTTGCAATTATATTTTAATTTATATCATTCTTATTAATAATAGTTCATTAATTTTTTATTGATCATTATTATATATCTATTAATAAAATTATTTATATTGAGTTTACATTATATATAATTATTAAGAATATTATAACTAAATATTATATTCACATAAAAAAAATTAAAAATTATTATATTTTCAAAGGTTATAACCTTCAAAAATTAAAAAAAATTAAAAAATTTAATTTTTTATTTTTTCATTCTTTAAATAAAAACTATAAATTACTAAAGTCCTAAACACTTAAATCACAAAACCCCAAAACACATTAATACTTAAACCATTAAACTAGTATATTCTGAATAATAAATAATAAATCTCAATTTTATTTGTATTCATTATAATTTTAAATATTCATTTTAATTATTTATTAGTTTATTTATATAGAATTATAAATTAAAAATAAATTATGTGGAAGATAAATATAATTTAAATAATTTACTTTTTATAAAAAAAATTATAAACTTATAAAAGAAGCAAAATATCAAAAAAATTATTATTTAGTAATATATTTTACTTTGATTTTGAATAAATTTTCGTTTAGCAAATAGATTTTAAAAAATACATATCTTATTAATAATAGTTTATTAATTTATTTTTTGATCATTAATATAATATCTATCAATATAATTGTTTATATTGAATTAACATGAAATATAATTATTAAGATTATCATAACTAAATATAGTATTCACATATAAAAAAAATTTAAAAATTGTTATATTTTTAAAGGTTATAACCTTAAAAAATTAGAAAAAATAACAAGGATAAATTTTTTGTTATATCATTGTTTTAATAAAACTTATAAACTATTAAATGCCTAAATACATAAATCTCTAAACTTTTAAACCCTGAAGTCCCAAAATACCTAAATCTTTAAACTCATAAACCTTAAATATAATTTAAATAATTTATAGAAATATTAATTACAAAATAAATTATGAGTGACAAATATAATTTAAATAATATATTTTTCATCAAAAAAAATATAAGCTTATAAAATGATACAAAAACTAAAAAAAATTATTATTTAGTAATAAATTTTACTTTGATTTGAATCATTTTAATTTTTTTAATTATATTTTAATTTATATCTATCATATTAATAATAGTTTATTAATTTATTTTTTGATAATTGATATAATATTAATCAATAAAATTGTTTATATTTATTTTATATTATATATAGTTATAATAATTACTATAACTAAATATTGTATTCACATTTTTAAAAAATTTTAAAATTATTATAAATTCAAATGTTATGACTTTTGAAAGTTTGAAAAAATATCAAAAATAAATTTTTTGTTATATCGTTGTTTAAATAAAAGCAATAAACCATTATAGCCTAAATACTTATATGAATAACTTCTAAATCTCGAAAACCATAAATAGATAAATTTTTTAACAGGTATATCCTAATTAATAAATAATAAATCTCTTTTTAATTTTTTTATTATAATCTTAAATATTCATTTTAATTATTTTTTTGTTTATTTTTATATAAATATTAAAAACAAATTAAATTATAAGTTAGAAAAATATAATTTATATAAATTATTTTTCACAATAAAATATAGATAAACTTATTAAAAGAAGAAAAAAATTTAAAACAAAAAATTAATCAATAGTAATATATTTTACATTGTTTCTGAATCATTTTAGGTTTTGAAATTATATTTTAATTGATATCTAAATTATTAATATTAGATTATTAATTTATTTTTTAATCATTATTAGAATATTTATCAATAAAATTATTTATATTTAATTTATATAATATATAAATTTAATAAATATTATAACTAATTATTGTATTCACTTTTGAAAAAAATTTTAAAATTATTATATTTTCAAAGATTATAATCTTTGAACATGTGAAAAAAAAATATTTTTTTTATTTCATTGTGTAAATAAAACCTATAAATCACTAAATGCCTAATCACTAAAATCACTAAACTACAAAATCCCGATACCCCTATATAGATAATCATTTAACCAAGTAACCCCTAAATAATAATTTATAAATCTCATTTTTATTTGTTTTCAATTTAATTTAAAAAATTCATTTTGATTGTTTAGTTATATATATATATATAATTATAATATAAATTATGAGTTAAAAAATATAATTTATAAAGAGTATTTTTCATCAAAAAATAGATAAGCTTATAAAAAGAATAAAAATTTAAAAACAAATAATTATTATTATGTAATATATTTTGCTTTGCTTCTGAATCATTTTAGGTTTTGATATTATATTTTAAGTAATATCAATCTTATTCATAATAGATTTTTAATTTATTTTTTGATAATTATTAAAATATCTATCAATAAAATTATTTATATTAAATTTAAATGATATATATTTATTATGATTATTATAAATAAATATTTATTCACTTTTAAAAAAATTTATAAATTATTATATTTTCAAAGGTTATAACCTTGGAAAATATCAAAAAATAATAAATTTTTTTTTATTTTTTTTCTTAAATAAAATTAATAAGCCACTAAATGAATACACAGTTAAATCAGTAAACTCCTAAACCACATAATGCCTAAATACATAAACCATTAAACTGCTATATACTACTTAATAATTAATAAATCTAATTTTTATTACTATTTATTATAATTTTAAATATTTATTTTAATTATTTATTAGTTTATTTTTATGTAAATATTTATTACAAAATAAAGTATGAGTGCGATAAATATAATTTAATAAATTTAT
This sequence comes from Sapria himalayana, assembly GCA_029783825.1. Taxonomy (NCBI): domain Eukaryota; kingdom Viridiplantae; phylum Streptophyta; class Magnoliopsida; order Malpighiales; family Rafflesiaceae; genus Sapria; species Sapria himalayana. The sequence goes on along the minus strand of JAREIK010006937.1, from coordinate 59,375 downwards.
TTTTAATAAAAAATAATATAAGGTTCTAAACGAAGTAAAAATTTAAAAATTAAAAATTATTTTTCAGTAATATATTTTACTTTAATTTTGAATGAATTTGGGTTTTGTAAATATTTTTTAATTAATATCTATCTTTTTATTTATAGTTTATTAATTTAATTTTTGATCATTATTATATTGTCTATCAATAAAATTGTTTATATTGAATTTATATGATATACTTATTAATATTATTATAACTAAATATTATATTCACATTTCAAAAAATTGTTAATATAATTATTTTTTGAAAGGTTATAACCTATGAAAATGATAACAAATTAGAGAAATTTTTTTTGTTATTTTATTTTTTATATAAAACTTATAAACCACTAAAACCTAAAAACATAAATCGGTAAACTCCTAACTAATAAATCACTAAATAGTTAAACTATTAAACTGTTATACATTAATAATAAATCTTAAATCTCATTTTTATTTTTATTCAGTATAATTTTAAATTTTTTTTTAATTATTTATCAATTTATTTTAATAAAAATATTAATTACAAAATAAATTATTAGTGAGACGGATCTAATTTAAATTAAAGTGGTATCCCTAAATAATAAATAATAAATATCATTTTTTTATTATAATTTTAAATATTCATTTTAATTATTTATTTGTTTATTTATATAAAATAAAAATTACAAAATAAATTATGAGTTAGACAAATATAATTTATATAAATTATTTTTCATCAAAAAAATATAGATAAAATTATTAAAATATCGGGATGGGGATTACAAATCTCCAGTCCCTTCCCATAGTTCAGAGATTTTTTTTTTGAAGATCCAGACCGGTCCCATAGGTTAAAAATATCGGGACGGGATGGGACGGATATCGGGGATTTGGGTAGGAAAAAATTGTTCTGGGACATAACTGAGTTTAGACATTTTTTTCAATTTATTTTCTTCAACCCAGCCAAGTTAGTTCATGTCGAAACCATTTGTTTTACCATTTATAATTCCTTAGTTATGTATCTTTCAAACTCAAATTGGGACAATTTTGTTTTGTCAAATAAGCTGAATACCGCAAACAATTTCCATTACCTTGTGAAAAGCTTTGATGTGCAGAAAAGGATAGATATGATAAATAGAACAGGACAAGTTGTGTGCTTGGTTTGGTTCTTTGTTTATCACAAGTTGACTTTGTCAGCCGAGTGAAAGTTGACCATAATAGCAATACTACATTTTTTAAACAATTACTTAAAATATTAAGAAATAGCTAAAGATGATCACAAACATTGGTAGCAACAATTAGTACTTAAGTAATTGCTAAAATTAGGCCACTTAATATAAAAAAAATACAACTAATAACAACCATGATAATAATCATTTCAAAGGTCCGTCACGGAACAGCAACGAAAATCCAAACCCAATTAATTATTTCTTCTACAACTCCTTCCTTTTCTTCCTCCACTGTAGAAGGACAACCAAAGATGAAAACGTGTTAAACATGTAGACATAAATTTGTAAGATGAAAAAGTAATAAAAAAACAAAATATTAACTTATAAAATTTAATACAGCCATACCAAATTTAGTTGGCCAACTATAGTTGGAAGAATATTTGGATCTTGTGACCCCTCTGAAAATTGTAATTGAACCATATTTTTATTAAATTGAATGAATAGAATAAGTAAAAGTGAAATTAAAATTTACAAGATTTGTATTATAACCTGATTCATTATCATCAAGGTCTTGAATTAATTCTTCAATTTCAATAGGTTTGTTTGAGCTTCTCAACCAATTTTGTAGACATATGAGAACTTCAGCTGTAATAGGTGTTAAAAGAACTCCTAAATTTATCTAAAGTTCCCCTCTAGTGCTAATTGTAGATTCATAAGCCATAGTAGATGCTTGGATAGCCAATACATCCCTTGGTAAATTTTCCAAAGAAGGATACCTAACCTCATTTACATTCCACTAGTTTAGAAGATCAAAATCAATTCTATTTTTTTCAAGTTTGTCCTCCAAGTACCTATCCAACTCTTCCAAAGCTGCAACTTCTTGTTCTTTCTCCAATTCAACAAAAAAAATCATCAACATAAGTATCACTACCATCAAACAAATCATCATTTTTCTTCAACACAGTAGAAGAGAAATCATCTTCTTTTGATTCATCTTCATTTATATCTTTATAAACATCCATCATCTCATTTTAAGCATTTATAACCTTTTTCACCAAATTTTTAGCCAATTCCTCTCCATAATGCTAAGTTACATAGCCTTGAGATATTTGAGCTTATATCTAGGATCCAACACTACTGCTACAAAAAGCATAATATTTGTTGACTGAAGAGAACCCCAATTTTTGTTGAATTTATGCATCATTTTCATACCCATTTCAGACACCATTGTATCTCTACTATTTTCACAAGGCTCAATTTTTTTAAAAATTTGAATAATCTAGAAAATAAACACTAGAGGTAGAATATTATGAGCCAGAAAATTTACAAGTTACCTCTTAAAAAGTTTTCAAGAAATGAGCCAAAATTTTTGCGTTTGTTCAGTCTCTCTCAGTTGGAACGTTTGAACCAAACTCCTTCAAAACATTTTGTCTTTGTCCTCCAACTTATCAAATTCTTTTTGATATTTTATATGATTTTTTTGTAGCATCAATTAAGTTGAATTCCATCTTGTAGGACAATCTAATTTCAATGAAGATCCATATGTCAAGTTTGCTTCTTCAACACATAACTTAAACATATCTATTCTTTTAGGACTACTCCTCCCATATTTAACCACACCTCTAATTTTTTGAATAGCACCCTCAACTACTACAATGCCATCTCTGACAATTAAGTTTAGGATATGAGCTCAACATCTCATATGAAAATGTGGTAGTCAATGAAACTCTACAATAATGAGATGATATGCTTTCAAATAATTTGTTCTTTTCCTTCACAAACAAATAAAAACAATCCCTCAATATAGAGTGGCTAGATGGAATTTTAAATTGAGGCACACTAACTTCACAAAACTCTTTAAACTCATCCCTCTCAACAAAACAAAAAGGCAATTCATCTTTTATGATCATTTTCACCAAAGGCTCTCTAACTAGTTGTTGATCAAATTGCCAACAAGTTAATTTGTTATCCTATGAACTAGTTGTACCTTTTAAAAAAACTCAACAAAGATTGTGACTTGTCTTTACCTTTGTGAGCTTCTATTAATTCTTTTTTGTGTGGAAATTTCGTACAAGTCTCTCTCAAGTATTTCCATAAACCCGAAGTACCTTGATCAGTTTTTGCCAAATATTCTTTCCTACACCATATACAAGCTGCCCTACAGTTTCATTACCCTCTTAATCAACTAATATCTCATAATTTTCCCAAACAACAGACTTATACTTTTTATGAGATTGAGGTTCAGATGTACCTTTACTTTCTTTTACAATTGGAATTGAAGAACATGTCCTAACAATAGGAGGGTTCGTGAAAGGGTGATGATTGGATTAACCAGTACATTGATCATTTGAATTGTAATCATCTTCAATTTATTGTATTTTTCGTTTACCACTGGATTGTGCCATCTGCATTGCCATTAATTAATATGATATGTTAAGCATAAATACATATAAATATTTCAAATAAGCAAGCTCTACAAAATTGACTGTAACACATTCAGCCCACTCATCCGACCCAACCACAACACCACAAACAATACTCAACAAAACTGACTGAGACACATAATAATAATAATTAATAACTCAATTCTCGTCATAATAACAAACAAAAAGGCTGGAGGCATATGAGACATGGTGTAGGCAACTAGAAGTGCGACGAACAAGGGCTGGACCTAACTGAACATGGCTGGAATGGCGTTAGGTGGCCTAGAACTCATTGGAACAATAATAGGTGCGTCAGAATTGGATGGGCAGTAGTGGAATAGGTGGCATCTTCATGTTATATATGATATATATATATATATATATATATATATATATTCCAGGTTCTAGAATTGGATTATTAGGATGGTACGGTTCTTGAGATTGATATTGCTTATGATCCAGAACTATCCCAAAAGAAAAAATACGTGACAGAATGGGATGGGAAAAGTCAAATTCAATAGATTTTTCTCAGTCCCGATTCTTTCGAGACAAGACTCGGGTTGAGTCGCGAATCTCCGAGTCCCGTGAAAAGCCCTACTAAATGCATATAAAGTTAAATCAGTAAACTCCTAAATCTTATAATGCCTAAATACATAAACCATTAAACCGCTAAATACTACTTAATAATTAATAAATCTATTTTTTATTGCTATTTATTATATTTTTAAATATTCATTATAATTATTTACCAGTGTATTTATTTAGAAATATTTATTACAAAAAAATTATGAGTGGACAAATATAATTTAAATAATATATTATTTATCTAATAAAAATATACGCTTATAAAAGAAGTATAAATTTAAAAATTAAAAATTATTATCAAGTAATATAAGTTACTTTAATTTTGAATCAATTTGGGTTTTGTAAATATTTTATAATTAATATCTATCTTAATATTAATAGTTTATAGATTTAATTTTTGATCATTATTATAATATCTATTAATAAAATTATTTATATTAAATTTATATGATATATAATTATTAATATTATTATAACAAAATATTGTATTAAAATTTCAAAAAATTTTAAATATTATTATATTTTCAAATGTTATAACCTATGAAAATGATAAAAAATTATAGAAATTTTTTTTGTTATTTTATTTTTTTAAATGAAACCCATAAACCACTAAATGCCTAAAAACATAAATCGCTAAACTCCTAATGAAAAAACCTTTAAATACTTAAATCATTAAACTGGTATACATTAATAATAAATCATAAATCTCATTTTAATTTTTATCCAGTCTAATATTAAATTTTTATTTTAATTATTTATCAATTTATTTTATAGAAATATTAATTACAAAATAAATTATTAGTGAGACAAATCTAATTTAAATTAAACCGGTATCCCTAAATAATAAATAATAAATAATAAATCTCATTTTTTTATTATAAGTTTAAATATTCATTTTAATTATTTATTTGTTTATTTATATATAAATATTAATTACAAAATAAAATGAGATAGACAAACATAATTTATATAAATTATTTTTCATCAAAAAATTATAGATAAACTTTTTAAAAGAAAAAAAATTTTCAAAACAAAAAATTATTATATAGTAATATATTTTGCTTTGCTTCTGAATCATTTTAGGTTTTGTAATTCTATTTTATTTGATATCTATCTTATTTATAATAGATTATTAATTTATTTTTTGATCATTATTAGAATATTATCAAAAAAATTGTTTATATTGAATTTACATGTTATATAATTATAAAGATTATTATAACTAAATATTAAATTTACAATTGAAAATAATTTAAAAATCATTATATTTTTAAAGGTTATCATCTTTGAAAATGAGATAAAATCACAAAAATAAATATTTTGTTATTTTATTGTTTATATAAAACCTATAAACTACTAAATGCCTAAATGCTTAAATCATTAAACTCCTAAACCCCAAAACCACAAAACCCTTAAATACTTAAACATTTAAACCATCTTTAAAGGTTTAAGTATTTATAAATAATATATAAATATGTATCAATAAATAATAGTTTATTTATTTATTTTTTGATCATTATTATATTTATTTTTATATTTAGTTTATTAATATCTATCAATAAAATTGTTTATTTTTAATTTACATGATATATAATTATTAAGTTTATTATAACTAAATATTGTATTTACATTTGAAAAAAATTTAAAAATTATTATATTTATAAAGGTTATAACCTTCAAAATTCATAAAAAATTTGAAAAATAATTTTTTTGCTATTTCATTTTTTAAATTAAACATATAAACTACTAAATGCCTAAACACTTAAATCACTAAACTCATAAACTCCTAAATACTTAAACCATTAAACGGTATACCCTAAATAATTAATCATAAATCTCATTTTTATTTGTATTCATTATAATTTTAATATTCATTTTAATTATTTATTAGTTTTTTTTATAGAAATATTAATTGCAAAATAAATTTATGAATGAGACAAATATAATTTAAATAACTTATCTTCATCAAAAAAAATTATATGCTTATAAAAAGAATCAAAAATTTAAAAATAAAAAATTATTATTTAGTAATATATTTTACTTTGATTTTGAATCGTTTTAGGTTTTGCAAATATATTTTAATTAATATCTATCTTATTAATAATAATTTATTAATTTATTTTATAATCAGTATTATAATATCGATCAATAAAATTATTTATATTGAATTTACATGATATATAATTTTTATGATAATTATAATTAAATATTGAATTAACATTTGAAAAAAAATTAAAAATTATAATATTTTCAATGGTTATAACCTTGAAAATGAAAAAATCATAAAAATAATTTTTTTGTTATATAATTATTTAAATAAAAGCTATAAACCACAAAATACGTAAATACTTAAATTACTAAACTCCGAAACCCTGATACTGCTGGACCACACACACATAGCGATGGACCACAGTACACACATGCACATATTCTTGTCCATTTTGGTGTAGCATTTAGAGGGGCCAGCAAGTCCTAGAAGCAGCAAGAAGTATGGGCCACCAGCTTGTAGAGGGCCCACTAGCAAGCCAGGATGATAACATTCAGACAACTGACAAGACCGAGCAAAGTGGTCAGGAGTAAACCCAGGAGTAGCTAGGAGTGGGTCCCACTAGCACTATCAGGCAGCAAATAGGGACACCCAACCGTCGCCTAACATGATTAGCAGGTATTCCATGATTAAATGGATAGCCGAAAAATTCGAAGCATCACCAAGCAGGGCCAGTAAGCAATGGAGTCCAGACCAGCCACACGGGAGGAAAAGATTCAAACTTGTAGTTTATGTTTGTAGTCTTAATTGTATTTTGGACTTTGTATGCACCATGTATTTGTAGAGACGGATCATGACATACTCACACACACAATCTTGTCTGTTCTCTATGTAGCATGCAATGAGGGCAACTGGACCCATGAGTATCTCAAAGTGGGGCCCACTAATGCATTTTTAAATACACATTAGGCGATGGTACACTCTCGGGAGCAGACGACCCATCTTTATAGCATTTTGTAATTTTACTTGTATTCTAGCTTGGTTGTACGTATAGATAATTAGACTATGAGATGGACCTCATCACACATGCACACTGATGCATGCAAATATTTTGATATTTTGTCAGTGCAACATACAACCACTTCTTGTAGCTTGAGGAGGAAGTATTCTAGCCCAAGAGATACTCTTTTGAGGATCATTAGAGCATAAGAATATTGGAATTCAGATGTGAGAATGAATTGACAAAGTGCCATAGATATGGACTTGTGATTTATGGGGATTCAGTTTTACTTGTATTCCATCGCATAGCAATGACATAAGCAAATGCTTGATGCTGCATGTCACACACATGCACAATCTTATATTTGCATAGTTTTAATATGGTACATCATTAAGGTTCCTCCAAAAGGCTTAGACAAATCCGAATGAAAAGGACGCAGTGCGCATAATGACTCAATGCCAACTCTGAAGTCCGAGATTGCCAGGTGATTTTAGTTGTATTCGTATGGTTGGAATTATTAGACATTATACTTTTTTATGTATTTTATGCATAGAATCATTAAGGTGCATAGGATTTGGTGGGCTAGCCTAAATTCATCTTTTTAGAATCTTATATGTTGTGTGCCTAAATGATAAATAAACTGTGTATTTTCCAAAAAAAAAACAAAAAAAAACTATAAACCCTAAACTTGAAATCCTAAACCTTAAACCATAAACTATAACCCTAACCCATACCCCCTAAATCCTAAATCTCATGTTTTGTACTTTTATAATCAAATGACTAAGTGTTAAATTTAATTTGAAATTCACAACTTTTAGGAATGTTACAGATTTATCTTTTTGTATATGCAACACAAAGTCATGACTCAAGGGGTTAGTTATGGATTCAGTCTCTTTCTTGCTTTAGAATATTGTAGCATTAGCAATGGTCATGATTGTATATTTTGTCTCTAGAACACAAAATCATATCGATGAGAATATGCCATAACTTGTGTCTCTCTGTGGAATATATTGTTATGACACTAAGAATGATCATGAATACATATATAATCACTATAATACTGGGTCACAATATTGGATATGACCAGAGCTTGTGCATTTTATCTTTATATTCCAAAGCCATTGCACTAGGAATGATTGTAACTTTGGACATTCCTCAAGAGCAAAAGTCATGACCCTAGAAATAGTTAAAGCTCGAGTACTACTTATTATAACTTTCTATAGCTAAATTTCTTGGGATTGGAAATATCACTATGGCTTTTTCCTTTGATTTGTGACCTCAAGTTTCAATATGAAAGTCTAATATTTTGAGCAATGATTAAAACCTTTTATACATTTGAATATGATTCATTTACACCTTTTTGGGTATTGTGAGCTTGCATACATAACTCATTTAATATAAAAAAAAGAAATGATACTTTTCATATCCACGAGGATATAAAAAAGTGGCTTAGACATGCCAATAAAATAAATTTTTTGATTCTTGATTGAAAGAGAGCCCATACTTCTTGCCCTACTCAAACCGCCCGGGGCTACTTTGTTCTAAAAGGCTACAAGGTGTTATTTTTTTAGAGGTGAACTATCTTTTAAAAAAATTGATTTGACTGTGTGCATGAGAGATATTTTAGAAGAAATTACAATAATCAATATAAATTGCATCCTCAACAACTAGCTATTTCAACACATTGGGGTACAACTTTGGTTTAGTCTGTTAGCGTACATGAGTCAAATTATGTTTGGTAGCCCAGTGATTCAACATCAAAATTGATGAGACATAATAGAGATAAAGTAAAAGCTCCTATTATTTTGGTTAGAGCTTTAGCAATCATTCTATAGTTGAGAGAGGAACAAAATAAATTATTTAATTATTCAGTATAATTTTAATTTTTATTTTAATTATTTATCAGATTATTTTTATAGAAATATTAATTACAAAATAAATTATTAGTGAGACAGATCTAATTTAAATTAAACCGGTATTCCTAAATAATAAAGAATAAATCTCATTTTTTTTTCATTTTAATTTTAAATATTCAAATTTTATTATTTATTTGTTTATTTTTATATAAATATTAATTACAAAATAAATTATGAGTTACACAAATATAATTTATATAAATTATTTTTCATCAAAAAATATAGATAAACTTTTTAAAAGAAAAAAAAAATTCAAAACTAAAAATTATTATATAGACATATATTTTGCTTTGCTTCTGAATCAATTCAGGTTTTGTAATTATATTAGAATTGATATCCATCTTATTAATAATAGATTATTAATTTATTTTTTGATCATTATTAGAATATTTATCAATAAAATAGTTTATATTGAATTTATATGATATATAAATATAATGATTATTATAACTAAATATTGAATTAACTTTTGAAAAAAATTTAAAAATTATTATTTTTTCTAAGGTTAAAACCTTTGAAATATCAAAAATAATAAAAATAAATTTTGTTTTTTTTTTTTAAATTAAACTTATAAACTACTAAATGCATACATAGTTAAATAAGTAAACTCCTAGACCCCATAATGCCTAAATAGTAACCATTAAACCGATATATAATACATAATAAATAATAAATCTAATTTTTAATTTCTATTTATTATAGTTTTAAATATTCATTTTAATTATTTATTAGTTTATTTTTATAGAAATATTTATTATAAAATAAATTATGAGTGCGATAAATATAATTTAAATAATTTATTTTTAATCAAAAAATATATATACGATTTATAAAAGAAGTAAAAATTTAATAATTAAAAATTATTATCCAGTAATATATTTTACTTTAATTTTAAATCAATTTGGGTTTTGTAAATATTTTTTAGTTAATATCTATCTTATTATTAGTAGTTTACTAATTTAATTTTTGATGATTATTATAATATCTATCATTAAAATTATTTATATTGAATTTATATCATATATAATTACTTATTAATTATACCTAAATATTGTATTCACATTTCAAACAATTTTAAATATTATTATATTTTCAAAGGTTATCACCAATGAAAATGTGAAAAAATTACAAATTTTTTTTGTTATTTTATTGATTAAATAAAACCTATAAACCACTAAATGCCTAAAAACCTAAATCTCTAAACTCCTAAAAGACAAAATCTCTAAATACTTTAACCATTAAACTAGTATAGATTAATAATAAATCATAAATATCATTTTAATTTTTATTCAGTATAATTTTAATTTTTTATTTTAATTTATTTTCAGTTTATTTTTATTGAAATATTAAATACAAAATATATTATTAGTAAGACAGATCCAATATAATTAGACAGGTATACCCTAAATAATAAATAATAAATAATAAATCTTATTTTTTTAATTATAATTTTAAATATTCATTTTAATTATTTATTTGTTTATTTATATATAAATATTAATTACAAAATAAATTGAGTTAGACAAATATAATTTATATAAATTATTTTTCATCAAAAAATTATAGATAAATTTTAAAAGAAAAAAAATTTTTAAAACAAAAAATTATTGTATAGTAATATATTTTGCTTTACTTCTGAATCATTTTAGGTTTTGTAAATATATTTTAATTGATATATCTAATTAATAATAGATTATTAAGTTATTTTTTCATCATTATTAAAATCTTTATCAATAAAAATGTTTATATTGAATTTATATGATTTATAATTATAATGATTATTATAACTAAATATTATATTCACTTTTGAAAAAAATTTTAAAGTTATTATATTTTCAAAGGTTATAACCTTTGAAACGATGAAAAAATAAAAAATAATATTTTTTCTTTGTTATTCTATTGTTTAAATAAAACCTAGACACCACTAAATGCCTCCGCTTTTAAATCACTAAACTACAAAATCCTAATAGCCCTAAATAGATAATCCTTTAAACTAGTATACACTAAATAATAATTAATAAATCACATTTTTTTTGTTTTTATTATAAATTAAAAAAATTATTTTGATTTTTAGTTTTTTATTTGTATATCTGTATTAATTATAAAATAAATTATGAGTTAAAAATATAATTTATAAAAATTATTTTTCATCAAAAAATAGATAAGCTTATAAAAAGCATAAAAATTTAAAAACAAATAATTATTTATTTTTTAAAAATGAATAATTATTTGTTATTTAGTTATTTTTAGTTATTTTATTTTTTAAATAAAACCTATAGATCATTAAATGATTACTTACTTAAATCAGTAAGCTCATAAACTTCGAAACCCCTAAATACATAAACATTTTAATAGCTATATTTTACTTATTAAATAATAAATCTCATTTATATTTCTATTTATTATAATTTTAAATATTCTTTTTAATTATTTATAGATTAATTTTTTAGAAAAATTAATTCTAAATAAATTTAGAATGAGACAAATAATATATAACTAATTTATATTTAATCAAAAAAAAATATAAGCTTAAGAAATGAATGAAAAATTTAAAAATTAAATATTATTATTTAGTAAAATATTTTGGTATGATTTTGAATCATTTTGTGTTATGTAAATATATTTTAATTAATATTTATATTTTTAATAATAGATTGTTAATTTAATTTTTTATTATTATTCTAATATCTATCATTAAAATTGTTTATATTTAATTTATATGATATATAATTAGTAATATTAATATAATTATACATGGTATTCACATATTTAAAAATTTTAAAAATTATTTTCTTTTCAAAGATTATAACCTTTGAAAATCTAAAAAAATCAAATTTTTTTTTTATTTTTATGATATAAATAAAACCTGTAAATCACTAAATGCCTAAAAACATAAATTGCTAAACTTCTAAACGAAAAAACCCCTAAATAATTTAACCATTAAACTAGTATACTATATATAATAAATAATAAATCTCATTTTTATTAGTATTCATTATAATTTTAAACATAAATCTTAAATATTTATTAGTTTATTTTTATAGAGATATAAATTAAAAAATAAATAATTATTGAGACAAATATAATTTAAAGAATTTATTTTTCATCAAAAAATGTATAAGCATATAAATGGATACAAAAATTTAAAAATTTAAAATAAATATTTAATAAAATATTTCACTTTGATTTTGAATCATTTTAGGTTTTGCAAATATATTTTAAACTATATTTATCTTATTAATAATTGTTTATTATTTTTTTATGATCATTATTATAATATATACAAATAAAATAATTTATATTTAATTTATATTATATTTAATTATTATGATTATTAACTTCATATTGTATTCACTTTTCAAAAAAAAATTAAAAATTATTTTATTTTCAATGGTTATAACCTTCAAAAATGAGAAAAAATAACAAAAAAACTTTTTTTTATTTTTTTTTTAAATAAAACCTATAGACCACTAAATGACTAAATACTAAAATGACTAAACTTTTAATCCCCGAAGCTCATAAATACTCAAAAAATTAAATTAGTATAGTCTAAATAATAAATCATAATTCTCATTTTTATTAGTATTCATTATAATTTTAAATATTCATTTTAATTATTTAACAGTTTATTTTTATAAAAATATTAATTACAAAATAAATTATTAGTGAGACAGATATAATTTAAATAATTTATTTTTCATCAAACATAATAAATATGCTTATAAAAATAAACAAAATTTTAAAATTAAAAAATTATTTTTTATTAATATATCTTATTTTGATTTTGAATCATTTTAGATTTTACTATTGTATTTTAATTTATATCATTCTTTTAAATACTAGTTTATTAATTAATTTATTGATCATTATTATAATATCTATTAATTAAATTATTTATATAGAGTTTACATTATATATAATTATTAAGAATAATATAACTAAATATTATATTAACATTTAAATAAAATTAAAAATTATTATATTTTCAACGGTTATAACCTTCAAAAATTAAAAAAATATCAAAAAATTAATTTTTTTGTTTTTAAATTCTTTAAATAAAAACTATAAATCACTAAAGGTCTAAATAATTAAATCACTAAACTCCTGAACCACAAAACACCTAAATACTTAAACCATTAAACCGGTATATCCTGAATAATAAATAATAAATCTCAATTTTATTTGTATTCATTATAATTTCAAATATTCATTTTAATTATTTATTAGTTTATTATTATAGAATTATAAATTACAAAATAAATTATGAGTAACACAAATATATTTTAAATAATTTATTTTTAAAAACGAAAATATAAACTTATAAAAAAAGCAAAACATTAAAAAAAATTATTATTTAGTAATATATCTTACTTTGATTTTGAATAAATTTAGATTTTGCAAATATATTTTAAATAATATCTATCTTATTAATAATAGTTTATTAAATTTTTTTTGATCATTATTATAATATCTTACAATGTAATTATTTATATTGGATTTAAATTACTTATAATTATTAAGATTATAATAACATAATATTATATTTACTTTTGAAAAAAATTTAAAAATTATTATATTTTCAAATCTTATAACCTTGGAAAATGTGAAAAAAAATCAAAAATAATTTTTTTGTTATTTCATTGTTTAAATAAAACCTATAAATCACTAAATGCCTAAAACATAAATCACTAAACTTCTTAACGACAAAATCTCTAAATACTTAAACCATTAAACTGGTATACATTAATAATAATGCATAAATCTCAATTTAATTTTTATTCAGTATAATTTTAAATTTTTATTTTAATTATTTAACAGTTTATTTTTTAGAAATATTAATTACAAAATAAATTATTAGTAAGACAGATATAATTTAAATTAAACTGGTATACCCAAAATGATAAAGAATAAATATCATTTTTTTTGATTATAATTTTTTATATTCATTTTAATATTTATTTGTTTATTTTTATATAAATATTAATTACAAAATAAATTATAAGTTACACAAATATAATTTATATAAATAATTTTTCATCAAAAAATTATAGATAAATTCTTAAAAAAAAATTCAAAACAAAAAATTATTATTTAGTAATATATTAATTGATATCTACCTTATTATTTAGTAATATTTAACATTTTTTGAAATGTCAATATAATATTTATTTATAATAATATTAATAATTATATATCATATAAATTCAATATAAACAATTTTATTGATAGATATTATAATAATGATCTAAAAGTAAATTAATAAATTATTAATAATAAGATAAATATTAATTAAAAATATTTAAAAAACCCAAATTGATTCAGAATTAAAGTAAAATATATTACTTAATATTAATTTTTAATTTTTAAATTTTTACTTATTTTATAATCGTAAATACTTTTCTTGATTAAAAATAAATTATTTAAATTATATTTCTCGCACTCATGCTTTATTTTGTAATAAATATGTCTCTATAAATAAACTAATAAATAATTAAAATGAATATTTAAAATTATAATAAATAGAAATAAAAATTAGATTTATTAATTAATAAGTAGTTTATAGCAATTTAATGGTTTATCTATTTTGGTATTACAGGGTTTAGGAGTTTACTAATTTAAATGTGTATGCATTTAGTGGTTACATGTTTTATTTAAAAAATAAATAAACAAAGAATTCATTTTTATTATTTTTTGATATTTTCAAATGTTATAACCTTTCTAAATATAATAAATTTTAAATTTTTTTCAAAAGTGAATTCAATATTTAGTTATATTAATCATTATATTTATATTTCATATAAATTCAATATAAATAATTTTATTGATAAATATTCTAATAATGATCAAAAAATAAATTAATAATCTATTATTAATAATATAGATATCAATTAAAATATAATTACAAAACCTATAATGATTCAGAAGGAAAGCGAAATATATTACTATATAATAAATTTTTTTTTGAAATTTTTTATTCTTTTTATATGTTTATCCATATTTTTGATGAAAAATAATTTATATAAATTATAATTTTCTAACACATAATTTATATTGTAATTAATATTTAATAAAAATAAACGAATAAATAATTAAAATTAATATTTTAAATTATAGTGAAAAAAATAATATTGGGATTTATTGTTTATTATTTAGGGTATGCCAGTTTAAAAGAATAATCTATTTAGGGTTTTTGAAATTTCGGAGTTATTGACTTAAGTGTTTAGGCATTAAGTAATTTATAGGATTTATTTAATCAATGAAATAACAAAAAAAATATTTTTGATATTTTCTCACATTTTCAAAGGTTATAATATTTGAATATATAATAATTTTAAATATTTTTTAAAAATATTAATACAATATTTAGTAATAAGAATCATTATAATTATATATAATATAAAACTAAATATAAATAATTTTATTAATAGATATGATATCATTTATCAAAAAATAAATTAATATGCTATTATTATAAAATACAAAACTAAACAATCAAAGTGAATTTTTTAAAATATAATGAAAATAAATAAAAATGAAATTTAGTAATTAGTATTTATGGTATACTGATTTAAAGGATTATCTATATAGAGGTATCAGGATTTTGTAGTTTAGTGATTTAAATCCTTAGGCATTTAGTGATGTATATGTTTTATTTAAACAATAGAATAACAAATAAAAAATATATTTTTTATTTTTTCTCATTTTCAAAGGTTATAACCTTTTAAAATGTACTAATTTTAAAATTTTTTTCAAAAGTGAATACAATATTTAGTTATAATAAACATTATATTTATATATCATATAAATTCAATATAAACATTTTTTTTGATAAATATTCTAATAATGAAAAAATAACTTAATAATCTATTATTAATAAGATAGATGTCAATTAAAATATAATTGCTAAACCTAAAATGATTCAAAAGCAAAGCCAAATATATTACTATATAATATTTTTTGTTTTGAAATTTTTTTTTAAAAAGTTTATTATAATTTTTTGATGAAAAATAATTTACATAAATTATATTCGTCTAACTAATAAATTATTTTGTAATTAATATTTATAATAAAAAATAAACAAATATTATAATTTAAAGTGAATATTTAAAATTATAATTAAAATAATGAGATTTAGTATTTATTATTTAGGGTATACTGGTCTAATTTAAAATTGATCTATCTTACTAATATTTATTTGTAATTAATCTTTCTATAAAATAAAGTGAAAATTAATTAAAATAAAAATTTAAAATTATACTAAATAAAAATTAAAATGATATTTATGATTTATTATTAATGTACACGAGTTTAATGGTTTAAGTATTTAGAGGTTTTGTCTTTTAGGAGTTTAGTGATTTAGGTTTTTAGGTATTTAGTAATTTATAAGTTTTATTTAATCAATAAAATAAGAAAAAAAAAATTTGTAATTTTTTCTCATTTCCATAGGTTATATAACCATTGAAAATATAATAATATTTAAAATTTTTTGAAATGTGAATACAATAATTAGTTATAATAATATAATAATTATATATGATATATATTCACTATAAATAATTTTATTGATAGATATTATAATAATGAAATAAAATTAAATTTATAAACTACTAATAATATGATAGATATTAATTAAAATATTTACTAAACCCAAATTGATTCAAAATTAAAGTAAAATATATTACTTGTTAATTATTTTTAATTTTAAATTTTACTTCTTTTGTAAGCATATTTATTTTTTTTGATTAAAAATAAATTATTTAAATTATATTTGTCACACTCATACTTTATTTGTAATATATATTTCTATAAAAATAAACTAATAAATAATTAAAATGAATATTTAAAATTATAATAAATCGAAATAAAAATTAGATTTATTTATTATTAATTAGGATATAGAAGTTTAATGGTTTATGTATTTAGGCATTACAGGGTTTAGGAGTTTACTGATTTAATTGTGTATGCATTTAGTGATTTATAGTTTTTATTTAAAAAATAAAATAAAAAAAATTATTTTTATTATTTTTTGATATTTTCAAAGGTACCTTTGAAAATATAATAATTTTTAAATTTTTTTCAAAAAGTGAATAAATATTTATTTATAATAATCATAATAATTAAATATATTATAAATTCAATATAAACAATTTTATTGATAGATATTCAAATAATTATCCAAAAATAAATTAAAAATCTATTATGTATAACATTGATATTACTTAAATTATAATATCAAAGCCAAAAATGATTCAAAAGCAAAGCAAAATATATTACTTAATAATAATTATTTGTTTTTAAATTTTTATTCTTTTTATAAGCTTAACTATTTTTTGATGAAAAATAATTTTTATAAATTATATTTTTAACTCATAATTTATTTTATAATTAATATATATATAAATAAAAAACTAAAGAATCAAAATAAATTTTTTAAATTAAAATGAAAACAAATAAAAATGAGATTTATTAATTATTATTTAGGGTATGATGGTTTAAAGGATTATCTATATAGGGGTATCAAAATTTTGTAGTTTAGTGATTTAAGTGTTTAGGCATTTAGTGGTTTATAGGTTTTATTTAAACAATAAAATAACAAAAAAAAATAATTTTTTTTATTTTTTCACATGTTAAAAGGTTATAATCTTTGAAAATATAATAATTTTAAAAATTTTTTCAAAAAGTGAATATAATATTTAGTTATAATAATTATTAAATATATATATATATAATATAAATTCAATATAAACATTTTTATTGATAAATATTTTAATAATGATAAAAAAATTATTTAATAATTTATTATTAATAATTTAGATATCAATTAAAATATATTTACAAAACCTAAAATGATTCAGAAACAAAGCAAAATATATTACCATATAATAATTTTTTGATTTTAGTTTTTTTATTCTTTTAATTAGTTTATCTATATTTTTTTGTTGAAAAATAATGTATATAAATTATATTTTGTATAACTTATACTTTATTTTATAATTAATATTTATATAATAATAAACAAATAAATAATTAAAATGAATATTTAAAATTATAATGAAAAAAATTGAGGTTTATTATTTATTATTTAGAGTATACCAGTTTAATTTAAATTATATCTTTCTCAATAATAATTTTTTTTGTAATTAATATTTTTTAAAAAATAAACTTATACATTATTAAAATAAAAATTTAAAATTATACTTAATAAAAATTAAATTGAGATTTATGATTACTTATTAATGTATACCAATTTAATGGTTTAAGTATTTAAAGGTTTTGTCATTTAGGTGTTTAGTAATTTATGTTTTTAGGCATTTAGTGGTTTATAGGTTATATTTAAATAATGAAATTACAAAAATTTATTTTTGATATGTTTTCAAATTTTCAAAGGTTATAACATTTGAAAATATAATAATTTTAAAATTTTTAAAAAATGTTTATACAATATTTAGTAATAATAATTATTATAACTATATATAATATCAAATAATATAAACAATTTTATTGATAGATATTATATCAATTATCAAAAAATAAATTAATAAACTATTATTAATATGATAGATATAAATTAAAATATAATTAAAAAACATAAAATGATTCAAAATCAAAGTAAAATTTATTACTAAATAATAATTTTTTTTTAGTTTTTGCATCATTTTATAAGCTTATATGTTTTTTTGATGAAAAATATATTATTTAAATTATATTTTTATCACTCATAATTTATTTTGTAATTAATATTTCTATAAATTATTTAAATTATATTTAAGGTTTACGAGTTCAAAGGTTTAAGTATTTAGGGGCTTCGGGGTTTAGAAGTTAGATATTTATGTATTTAGGTATTTAATGGTTTATAAGTTTTATTTAAACAATGATATAATAAAAAATCTATTTTTGTTATTTTTTCTCATTTTTGAAAGTTATAATCTTTATAAATATAACAATTTTAAAATTTTTTTTATATGTGAATACTATATTTAGTTATTATAATCATAATAATTATATATCATGTAAATTTAATATAAACAATTATATTGAAATATATTATATTAATGATCAAAAAATAAATAAATAAACTATTATTAATAAGATATATATTATTTAAATATATTTGCAAAACGTAAATTTATTCAAAATCAAAGTAAAATATATTACAAAATAATACTTTCTTTGATTTTTTGCTTCTTTTTATAAGTTTATATTTTTTGTTATTAAAAGTAAATTATTTAAATTATATTTGTCTTCCATCATATTTATTTTTAATTTATAATTCTATAAAAATAAACTAATAAATAATTAAAATGTATATTTAAAATTATAATGAATACAAATAAAATAGAGATTTATTATTTATTATTCAGGATATACTAGTTTAATAGTTAAGTATTTAGGCATTTTGGGGTTATAGTGATTTAAGTGTTTAGGCCATTAAGTGATTTATAGCTTTTATTTAAAGAATGAAAAAATAAAAAATTTAATTTTTTGATTTTTGTCTAATTTTTGAAGGTTATAACCTTTGAAATATAATAATTTTTAATTTTTTTAAATGTGAATATAATATTCAGTAATAATAATCTTATAATTATATATAATGTAAACTCAATATAAATAATTTTATTAATAGATATTATAATAATGATCAATAAAAAAGTAATAAATAATTATTAATAAGAATGATATAAATTAAAATATAATTGCAAAATCTAAAATGATTCAAAATAAAAATAAAATATATTACTAAATAATAATTTTTGTTTTTAAAATTTTGCCTCTTTTATAAGTATATATATTTTTTTGATGAGAAATAAATTATTTAAATTAGATCTGTCTCACTCATAATTTATTTTGTAATTAATATTTTTATAAAAATAAACTTATAAATAATTAAAATAAAAATTTAAAATTATAGTTAATAAAAATTAAATTGAGATTTATGATTTTTTATTAATGTACACCTGTCTAATGGTTTAAGTATTTAAAGGTTTTGTCATTTAGAAGTTTAGAAATTTATGTTTTTAGGCATTTAGTGACTTATAAGTTTTATTTAAACAATAAAATAACAAAAAAAATTGTAATTTTTTCTCATTTTCATTGGTTATAACCTTTGAAAATATAATAATATTTAAATTTTTTGAAATGTGAATACAATATTTAGTTATAATAATATTAATAATTATATATCATATATCATATAAGTTTTTAGGCATGTAAATATTTTGAATCAATTTAAAATTATTATAATATCTAATAATAATATTAATAATAGTTTATTAATTTTTTTGATCATTATTATAATATCTAGCAATGTAATCATTTATAATGAATTTAAATGACTTATAATTATTAAGATTATTATAACTAAATATTATATTTAAATTTGAAAAAAATTTAAAAATTATTGTATTTTCAAAGGTTATAACCATCAAACATTAAAAAATAATAAAAATAAATTTTATGTTATATCATTATTTAAATAAAACTTATAAACCACTAAATGCCTAAACACTTAAACCTCTAATCTCCTAAACACAAAAGCCCCTAAATAGTTAAATATTTAAACTTGTAAACCTTAAATAAAATTTTATTAATTTATTAAAATATTATTTACAAAATAAATTATGAGTGATAGAAATATAAATTAAATAATTTATTTTTCATCAAAAAAAAAATATTATATTATAAAAAGAAGCAAAAACTAAAAAAAATTATTATTTAGTCATAAATTTTACTTGCATATTAATAATTAATAATTAATATTTTTTAATAATTGCATATTAATAATTGCATATTAATAATTGCATATTATATTTTAATAATTAATAATTGCATATTAATTTATTTTTTGATAATTTATATCATATCTATCAATAAATTTGTTTATATTTAGTTTATATTATATATAATTATAATGATTATTATTACTAAATATTGTATTGACATTTTTAAAAAATTTTAAAATTATCATATTTTCAAAGCTTATAACATTTGAAAATGTGAAAAAATATCAAAAATAATTTTTTTTTATTTCATTGTTTAAATAAAACCCATAACCATTAAATGCCTAAAAACATAAATTGCTAAAGTCATAAAAAAAAAACCTCTAAATACTTAAAATATTTAACTGAATACAATAATAATAATTCATAAATCTCATTTTAATTTTTATTCGGTATAATTTTAAATTTTTATTCTAATTATTTATCAGTTTATTTTTATAGAAATATTAATTAACAAAATAAATTATTAGTGAGACAGATCTAATTTAAATTAGACTGGTATACCAAAAATAATAAAGAATAAATCTCAATATTATTTTTTTCATTATAATTTTAATTATTCATTTTAATTATTTATTTGTTTATTTTTATATAAATATTAATTAAAAAATAAATTATGAATTAGTCAAATATAATTTATATAAATTAATTTTCAACAAAAAAATATGGATAAACTTTTTAAAAGAAAAAAAAATTTCAAACCAACAAATTATTATATAGTAATATATTATGATTTTTTCAGAACCACCTTATATTTTTTTTATTATATTTTAATTGATATCTATCATATTAATAATATATTATTAATTTATTTTTGGTCATTTTTAGAATATTTATCAATAATATTGTTTATATTGAATTTATATGATATATAAATATAATGATTATTATAACTAAATATTGAATTCACATTTGAAAAAAATTTAAAAATTACTATATTTTCAAGTGATATAACCTTTGAAAATATCAAAAAATAATAAAAATAATTATTTTGTTATTTTAATTTTTAAATAAAACCTATAACCCTCTAAATGCATACACTATAAAATCAGTAAACTCCTAAGACCCGTAATGCCTAAATACATAAACCATTAAACTGCTATATACTACTTAATAATTAAGAAATCAAATTTTTTTTTCAATTTATTATTATTTTAAATATACATTTTAATTATTTATAAGTTTATTATATAAAAATATTTATTACAAAATAAATTATGAGTGCGACAAATATAATTTAAATAATTCATTTTTAATCAAAAAATATATATATGCTTATAAAAGAAGTAAAATTTTAAAAATTAAAATTTATTATCCAGAAATATTTTTTACATTAATTTTGAATCAATTTGGGTTTCATAAATATTTTTTAATTAATATTTATCTTATTATTAATAGTTTATTATTTTAATTTTTGATCATAATTATAATATCTATCAATAAAATTGTTCATATTAAATTTATATTATATATAATTATTAAAATTATTGTAACTAAATATTGTACTCACATTTCAAAAATATTAAATATTATTAAATTTTCAAAGGTTATAACCTATGAAAATGACAAAAAATTACTAATATTTTTTTTGTTATTTTTTCTAATGTTATAACTTTCAAAAATCAGAAAAATAACAAAAATAAATTTTTTGTTATATCATTGTTTAAATAAAACTTATAAACCATAAAATGTCTACATACATAAATCTCTAAACTCCGAAACCCCGAAGCCCTAAATACATAAACCTTTAAACTCGTAAACCTTAAATATAATTTAAATAATTTATAGAAATATAAATTACAAAATAAATTATGAGTGACAAATATAATTTAAATAATCTATTTTTAACAAAAAAATATATAAGGTTATAAAATGATGGAAAAACTAAAAAAAATTATCATTTAGTAATAAATTTTACTTTGATTTTGAATCATTTTAAGTTTTTTTTATTATATTTTAATTTATATCTATCATATTAATAATAGTTTCTTAATTTATTTTTTGATAATTGATATTATATTATCAATAAAATTGTTTATATTTAATTTATATTATATATAGTAATAATAATTATAATTACTAATTATTGTATTCACATTTTTAAAAAATTTTAAATTTATTATATATTCAAATGTTATGACATTTGAAAATTTGAAAACATATCAAAAATAAATTTTTTATTATTTCATTGTTTATATAAAAGTTATAAACCATTAAATGCCTAAATACTTATATCAATAAATTCTAAATCTCGAAAACCCTAAATAGATAAATTTTTATATCCTAAATAATAAATCTCATTTTTAAATTTTTTCATTATAATTTTATATATTCATTTTAATTATGTATTTGTTTATTTTTTTATAAATATTAATTACAAAATAAATTATAAGTTAGACAAATATAATTTATATAAAAATTTTTTTCCACAAAAATATAAAGATAAACTTATTAAAAGAAGAAAAAAATTAAAAACAAAAAATTATTATATAGTAATATATTTTATTTTGTTTCTGAATCATTTTAGGTTTTGTAATTATATTTTAATTGATATCTAACTTATTAATTATAGATTATTAATTTATTTTTTGATCATTATTAGAATAGTTATCAATAAAAATATTTATTTTTAATTTATATGATATATAGATTTAATAATTATTATAACTAAATATTGTATTCACTTTTATAAAAAATTTTAAAATTATTATATTTTCAAATGATATAATCTTTGAACACGTGAAAAAACAATAAAATATATATTTTTTATTATTTCTTTGTTTAAATAAAACCTATAAATCACTAAATGCCTAAACACTTAAATCACTAAACTACAAAATCCCGATACCTTTAAATAGATAATCGTTTAAACAGATTGACCCTAAATAATAATTAATAAATCTCATTTTTATTTGTGTTCATTATAATTTAAAAAATTCATTTTGATTGTTTAGTTATATATATATATATATATATATATATTAATTATAAAATAAATTATGAGTTAAAAATATAATTTATAAAAATTATTTTTCATCAAAAAATAGATAAACTTTTAAAAAGAATAAAAATTTAAAAACAAATAATTAATATTAAGTAATATATTTTGCTTTGCTTTTGAATCATTTTAGGTTTTTATATTGTATTTTAAGTAATATCAATCTTATTCATAATAAATTTTTAATTTATTTTTTTATAATTATTAGAATATCTATAAATAAAATTGTTTATATTGAATTTATATGATATATAATGATTATGATTATTATAAATAAATATTTATTCACTTTTTAAAAAAATTTAAAAATTATTATATTTTCAAAGGTTATAACCTTTGAAAATATCAAAAAATAATAAAAATAATTTTATTTTATTTTTTTTCTTAAATAAAACTTATAAACCACTAAATGCATACACAGTTAAATCAGTAAACTACTAAACCCCGTAATGCCGAAATACATAAACCATTAAACTATTATGTACTACTTAATAATTAATAAATCTAATTTTTATTTCGATTTATTATAATTTTAAATATTCATTTTAATTATTTATTAGATTAATTTTATAGAAATATGTATTAAAAAATAAAGTATGAGTGCGACAAATATAATTTAATTAATCTATTTTTAATAAAAAAAATATACGCTATAAAAGAAGTAGAAATTTAAAAATTTTAAATTATTTTCCAGTAATATATTTTACTATAATTTTCAATCAATTTAGGTTTCGTAGATATTTTTTAATTATTATCCATCTTTTTATTACTAGTTTATTAATTTAATTTTTGATCATTATTATATTATCTATCAATAAAATTATTTATATTGAATTTATATGATATATAATTTTTAATATTTTTAAAACTAAATATTGTATTCACATTTCAAAAAATTGTAAATATTATTATATTTTCAAAGGTTATAACCTATGAAAATGATAATAAATTATAGAAAATTTTTTTTGTTATTTATTTTTTTTTATAAAACCTATAAACCACTAAAAGCCTAAAAACATAAATCACTAAACTTCTAACGGCAAAACCTCTAAATACTTAAACTATTAAACTGGTATACATTAATAATAAATCTTAAATCTCATTTTAATTTTTATTCACTATAATTTTAAATTTTTAGTTTAATTATTTATCAGTTTATTTTTATAGAAATATTAATTAAAAAATAAATTATTAGTGAGATTGATCTAATATAAATTAAACCAGTATCCCTAAATAATAATAATAATAATAAATAATAAATCTCATTTTTTTATTATAATTTTAAATATTCATTTTAATTATTTATTTGTTATTTATATATAAATATTAATTACAAAATATATTATGAGTTATACAAATATAATTTATATAATATCTATCTTATTATATATCTATTTTAAATCATTTTAAATAATAATAAATCATTTTAAGTTTTGAAATTATATTTTAATAATATCTATCTTATTATTAATGGATTATTAATTTATTTTTTGATTATTATTAGATTATTTATCAATAAAATTGTTTATATTGAATTTATATAATATATAAATATAATGATTAGTATAACTAAATATTGTATTCACATTGAAAAAAATTTAAAAATTATTATATTTTCAAAGGTTATAACCTTTGAAAATATCAAAAAATAATAAAAATAAATTTTTTGTTATATTATTTTTTAAATAAAACATATGAACCACTAAATGCTAGGGTTGCTCTTTGGAAGGGACAGAATGTGGATTACAAATCTCCAGCCACTTTCCACAGTTCGAAGATTTTTTTTGAGGATCCAGACCCATCTTATAGGTTTAAAATATCAGGACGGGATAGGACGTAGATCGAGGATTTTGGGTAGGAGAAAATGGTCCCGGGACGGAACAGAGTTCGGACATTTTTTTTCAATTTATTTTCTTGAAACTAGCCAAGTTAGTTCCTGTCGAAACTGTTTGTTGTACCATTTATCATTCCTTAGTTATGTATCTTTCAAACTCAATTTGGGCCAATTTTGTTTTGTCAAATAGGATGAATACCGCAAACGAGTTCCATCACCTTGTCAAAAGCATTGATGTGCAGAAAAGGATAGAAATATTAAATAGAACTGGGAATGAGTTGTGTGCTTAATTTGGTTCTTTCTTTTGTCACAAGTTGGCTTTGTTCAGGCGAGTGAAAGTTAACCATAATAGCAATACTACATTTTTTAAACAATTACTTAAGATATTAAGGAATAGCTAAAGATGACCACAAACATTGGTAGCAGCAATTACTACTTAAGTAATTGCTAAAATTAGGCAGCTTAATATAACAAAAAAAATACAACTAATAACAACCATGATAATAATCATTCAAACGTCCCTCCTGGAACAGCAACGAAAATCCAAACCCAATTACTTATCTCTTCTACAACTCCTCCCTTTTCTTCCTCCACTATAGAAAGACAACCAAGGATGAAAACGTGTTAATCAGGTAGACAGAAATTTCTAAGATGAAAGAGTAATAAAAAAAATATTACCTTATAAAATTTAATACACCCATTCCAAATTTAGTTGGCCAATTATAGTTGGAAGAATATTTGGATCTTGTGACCCCTCTGAAAATTGTAATTGAACCATAATTTTATTAAATTGAATGAATAAAATAAGTAAACGTGAAATTAAAATTTACAAGATTTGTATACTAACCTGATTCATTATCATCAAGGTCTTGAACTAATTCTTCAATTTCAATAGGTTTGTTTGAGCTTCTCAACCAATCTTGTAGAGATATGAGAACTTCAACTGTAATAGGTCTTAAAGAACTCCTAAATTTATCTAAAGTTTTCCCACCAGTGCTAAATGTAGATTCGTAGGCCACAGTAGATGCTTGGATAGCAGATACATCCCTTGCTACATTTTTCAAAGAAGGATATTTAACCTCATTTACCTTCCACCAGTTAAGAAGATCAAAATCAATTCTATTTTTTTCAAGTTTGTCCTCCAAGTACCTATCCAACTATTCCAAAGCTACAACTTCTTGTTCTTTCTCCAATTCAACAAAAAAAATCATCAACATAAGTATCTCTACCATCATAGAAATCATCATTTTATTTTAACAAAGTAGAAGAGAAATCATCTTCTTTTGATTCATCTTCTTTTGATTCATCTTCATTTAAATCTTTATAATTATCCATCATCTCATTTAAAGCACTTATAACCTTTTTCACCAAATTTTTGGCCAATTCCTCTCCATAATGCTAAGTGTACTTAGCCTTGAGATATTTGAGCTTAAATCTAGGATCCAACACTACTGCTACAAAAAGCATAATATTTGTTGACAGGAGAGAACCCCAATATTAGTTGATTTATGCCTCATTTTCATACCCATTTCAGACACCATTGTATCTATACTATTTTCACAAAGCTCAATTTTTTTTCAAAATTCGAATAATCTCAGTAAAATAAACACTAGATGTAGAATATTATGACCCAGATAATTTACAAGTTAGCTCATAAAAAGTTTTCGAGAAACGAGCTAAATTTGTGGCGTTTGTTCAGTCTCTCTTAGTTGGAAGGTTTGAACCAAACTCCTTCAATAACCAATTGTCTTTGTCCTCCAACTTATCAAATTCTTTTTGATATTTATATCAGTTTCTAGCATCAAATATGTTGAATTCCATTTTGTGGGACAATTTAATTGCAATGAGGATCCATATGTCAAGTTTACTTCTTCAACACATAACTTAAACATATCAAATCTTTTATGACTGCTCCTCACATATTTCATCACACCTCTAATTTTTTTAATAGCACCCTCAACTACTGCAATGTCATCTCTGACAATTAAGTTTAGGATATGAGCACAACATCTCATATTAAAATGCTCGCCTGTTAAAGGTACTATACTTTTCTTCACAAGCCTTTTTTTCAATTGTTCAACTGTAACATCATTATTTGATGCATTGTCAACAGTACTGCACATCAACTTTCTCAAACCCCATTCATTCATTCAAAAGTCAATAGCTTTTATAATAGTAACTCTATAATGACTGTTAATTACACAAAAGTTCAAAAGCATTTGATGCATATTCTATTAAGAAATCAATGAAATGAACAGTCAAACATATATAAGACAAATTTTGAATGCTAGTCCAAGTGTCGGTAGTCAATGAAACTCTACAACAATGAGATGATATGCTATCAAATAATTTCTTCTTTTCCTTCACAAACAAAGAAAAATAATCCCTCAACATAGAGAAAAATAATCCCTCAACATAGAGTGCCTAGATGGAATTTTAAATTGAGGCACACTAACTTCACAAAACTCCTTAAACTCATCCTTCTCAACAAAACAAAAAAGCAATTCATCTTTTATGATCATTTTCACCAAAGCTGTCCTAACTAGATGTTGATCAAATTTCCAACATGTTAATTTGTTATCCTCTGAACTAGTACCTTTAGTGAAACTGAACAAATATTGTGACTTGTCTTTACATTTGTGAGCATCTATTAATTCTTTTTTGGGTAAAAATTTCATACAAGTCTCTCCCATGTATTTCCATAAACCCGAAGTACCTTAATCACTTTTTGCCAATTATTCTTTTCTACACCATATACAATCTGCCCTATCAGTTTCATTTCCCACTGAATCAACTAATATCACATAAGTTTCTCAAACAACAAACCTATACTATTTATGAGCTTGAGGTTCAGATGTACCTTGACTTTCTTTTACAATTGGAATTGAAGAACCTGCCGTAACAATAGGAAGGTTCGTGAAAGGATGATGATTGGATTTACCAGTAATTTGATCTTTTGAGATGTGATCATCTTCAATTTATTATATTTTTTTTGTTTACCGTTGGATTGTGCCATCTACATTGCCATTAATTAATATGATATGTTAAGCATAAATACATATAAATATTTCAAACAAGCAAGCTCTACAAAATGGACTGTAACACATTCAGCCAACTCATTCGACCCAACCATAACACCACAACCAATACTCAACAAAACTGACTGAGACACATAATAAAATAATTAATCAATCAATTTTCGTCAAAAAAACAAACCAAAAGGATGGTGGCATCTGGGACACGGTGGAGGCAACCAGAAGTGCGACGGACAGGGGCTGGACCTAACTAAACACGGCTGGAATGGCATGAGGTGGCTTGGAACTCGTCGGAACAGCAATAGGTGCGTCGGAATTGGATGGGCAGTAGCGGAATTGGTGGCATCTTCATGTATTGTATATATATATATATTCCTGGTTCTAGTATCGGTTTTTTAGGACGGGATGGTTCTCGGGATAGATATTGCTTAAGATCCAGAATCATCCCAAAAGAAAAAATACTCGACAGTATGGGACGGGAAAAGTCAAAGTCAGGATTTTTCTTAGTCACGAATCTTTCGTGACAAGACTTCCGGTCGGGTCGCGAACCTCTTAGTCCCATGAGCAGCCCTGCTAAATGCATATAAAGTTAAATCAGTAAACTCCTAAACCCAATAATGCCTAAATACATAAACCATTAAATGGCTAAATACTACTTAAAAATTAATATATCTATTTTTTATTGCTATTTATTATATTTTTAAATATTCATTTTAATTATTTATTTGTTTAATTATATATAAATATTAATTACAAAATAAATTGAGTTAGACAAATATAATTTATATAAATTATTTTTTATCAAAAAATAATTGATAAACTTTTTAAAAGAAAAAAAATTTCAAAACAAAAAATTATTATATTGTAATATATTTTGCATTTCTTCTGAATCATTTTAAGTTTTATAATTATATTTTAATTTGTATCTAACTTATTAATAATAGATTATTAATTTATTTTTTGATCATTATTAGAATATTTATCAATAATATTGTTTATATTGAATTTATATGATATATAAATATAATGATTATTATTATTAAATATTGTATTCACATTTGAAAAAAAATTTAAAAATTATTATATTTTCAAAGGTTATAACCTTTGAAAATATCAAAAATAAATAAAAATAAATTTTTTATTATTTTATTTTTTTAATAAAACCTATAAACCACTAAATGCATACACAATTAAATCAGTAAACTACTAAACCTCATAATGCTTAAATACATAAACCATTAAACCACTATATACTACTTAATAATTAATAAATCTAATTTTTATTTCTATTTATTATAATTTTAAATATTCATTTTAATTATTTATTAGTTTATTTTTATAGAAATATTTATTACAAATTAAATTATGAGAGTGACATATATATTTTAATTAATTTATTTTTAATCAAAAAAAATATGTGCTTATAAAATAAGTAAAAATTTTAAAATTAAAAATTATTATCCAGTAATATATTTTACTTTAATTTTTAATCAATTTGGGTTTTATAAATATTTTTTAATTAATATCAATCTTTTTATTAATAGTTTATTATTTTAAATTTTGATCATTATTATATTATCTATCAAAAAAATTGTTTATATATGAATTTATATGATATATAATTATTAATATTATTATTACTAAATATTGTATTCACATTTCAAAAAATTTTAAATATCATTATATTTTCTAAGGTTATAACCTATGAAAATGAGAATAAATTACAAATTTTTTTTTGTTATTTTATTGTTTAAATAAAACCTATAAACCACTAAATGTCTAAAAACATAAATTGTTAAACTCCTAAACGACAAAACCTCTAAATACTTAAACCATTAAACACGTGTACATTAATAAAAAATCATAAATCACAATTTAATTTTTATTAAGTATAATTTTAAATTTTTATTTAAATTATTTATAAGTTTATTTTTATAGAAATATTAATTACAAAATAAATATTTAGTGAGACACATCTAATTTAAATAATTTATTCATCATAAAAAAAATATATCCTTATAAAAAGAGGCAAAATTTTAAAAACAAAAATTTATAATTTAGTAATATATTTTATTTTTATTTTGAATCATTTTATATTTTGCAAATATATTTTAATTTATATCTAACTTATTAATAATAGATTATTAATCTATTTTTTGATCATTATTAGAATATTTATCAATAAAAATATTTATATGATATATAGATTTATTAATTATTATAATTAAATATTCTATTCACTTTTTAAATAAATTTTAAAAATATTATATTTTTAAAGATTATAACCTTTGAACACGTGAAAAACAAAATATATATATATTTTTTATTATTTCATTCTTTAAGTAAAACCTATAAATCACTAAATGCCTAAACACTTAAATCACTAAACTACAAAATCCCGATACCCCTATATAGATAATCGTTTAAACGGGTTGACCCTAAAAAATAATTAATAAATCTCATTTTTATATATTTTCATTATAATTTAAAAAATTCATTTAGATTGTTTAGGTATATATATATATATATATATATATATATATATATATATATATATATTAATTATAAAATAAATTATGAGTTAAAAATATAATTTATAAAAATTATTTTTCATCAAAAAATAGATAATGTTATAAAAAGAATAAAAATTTAAAAACAAATAATTAATATTAAGTAATATATTTTGCTTTCCTTTTGAATCATTTTAGGTTTTGATATTAAATTTTTAGTAATATCAATCTTTGTCATAATAGATTTTTAATTTATTTTATCATAATTAATAGAATATCTATCAATAAAATTGTTTATATTGAATTTATATGATATATAATGATTATGATTATTATAAATAAATATTTATTCACTTTTTAAAAAAATTTATAAATTATTATATTTTCGAATGTTATAATCTTTGAAAATATCAAAAAATAATAAAAATAATTTTTTTTAATTTTTTTCTTAAATAAATCCTATAATCCACTAAATGCATACATAGTTAAATCAGTAAACTTCTAAACCTCGTAATGCCTAAATACATAAACCATTAAACAGCTATATACTACTTAATAATTAATAAATATAATTTTTATTTCTATTTATTATAATTTTAAATATTCATTTTAATTATATATTAGTTTATTTTTATAGAAATATTTTATTGAAAAATAAAATATGAGTGCGACAGATATAATTTAATTAATTTATTTTTAATAAAAAAAATATACGCTTATATAAGAAGTAGAAATTTAAAAATTAAAAATTATTATCCAGTAATATATTTTACTTTAATTTTGAATCAATTTGGGTTTTCTAAATATTTTTTAATTAATATCTATCTTTTTATTAATAGTTTATTAATTTAATTTTTGATCATTATTATATTATATATCAATAAATTTGTATATATTGAATTTATATGATATATAATTATTAATATTATTAAAACTAAATATTGTATTCACATTTCAAAAAATTGTAAATATTATTATATTTTCAAAGGTTATAACCCATGAAAATGATAACAAATTATAGAAATTTTTTTTTTTTTAATTTTTTTATATAAAACCTATAAACCACTAAAAGCCTAAAAAACATTAATCTTTAAACTTCTAACGACAAAACCTCTAAATACTTAACTATTAAACTAGCATACATTAATAATAAATCTTAAATCTCATTTTAATTTATATTCAGTATAATTTTATATTTTTATTTTAATTATTTATCATTATATTTTTATAGAAATATTAATTACTAAATAATATATTAGTGAGATGGATCTAATTTAAATTAAACTAGTATCCCTAAATAATAAATAATAAATAATAAATCTCATTTTTATTTCATTATAATTTTAAATATTCATTTTAATTATTTATTTGTTTATTTATATATAAATATTAATTACATAATAAATTATGAGTTAGAAAAAAAAATTATATAAATTATTTTTTATTAAAAAAATATAGATAAACTTATTAAAAGAATAAAAAATTCAAAAAAAAAATTATTATATAGTAATAAAATTTTCTTTGCTTCTGAATAATTTTAAGTTTTGTAATTATATTTTAATTAATATCTATCTTATTATTAATGGATTATTAATTTATTTTTTGATTATTATTAGAATATTTATCAATAAAATTGTTTATATTGAATTTATATAATATTTAAATATAATGATTAGTATAACTAAAGATTGTATTCACATTTGAAAAAAATTTAAAAATTATTATATTTTCAAAGGTCATAATCTTTGAAAATATCAAAAAATAATAAAATTAAATTTTTTATAATTTAATTTTTAAAATAAAACCTATAAACCATTAAATACTAGGGGTGAACATGGAACGAGACCTAATGGGGATTACAAATCTACAGTCCCTTCCCACAGTTTAGATATTTTTTTTTGAAGATCCTGACCCGTCCCATAGGTTGAAAATATTGGGACTGGACGGGATGTAGATCGAGGATATTGGGTAGGAGAAAATCGTTCCAGATGGAATGGAGTTCGAACATTTTTTTCAAATTATTTTCTTCAAACTGGCCAAGTTAGTTCATGTCGAAACCTTTTATTTTACTATTTATCATTCCTTAGTTATGTATCTTTCAAACTCAAATTGGGCCTATTTTGTTTTTTCAAATAGGCTGAATACCACAAAAGAGTTCCATCACCTTGTCAAAAGCTTTTATGTGTAGAAAAGGATAGAAATGTTAAATAGAACGGGACCGAGTTGTCTGCTTAATTTGGTTCTTTGTTTTGTCACAAGTTGGCTTTGTTCAGCCGAGTGAAAGTTAACCATAATTGCAATACTATATTTTTTAAACAATTACTTTAATTATTAAAGGAATAGCTAAAGATGACCACACACATTGGTAGCATCAATTACTACTTAAGTAATTGCTAAAATTAGGCAGCTTAATATAACAAAAAAAATACAACTAATAACAACAATGATAATAATCATTTCAAAGGTCTGTCCCGAAACAGCACTGAAAATCCAAACCCAATTAATTATCTCTTCTACAACTCCTCCCTTTTCTTCCTCCACTGTAGAAGGACAACCAAGGATGAAATCGTGTTAATCATTTAGACTTAATTTCTAAGATGAAAGAGTAATAAAAAAATAAAATATTACCTTATAAAATTTAATACACCCATTCCAAATTAGTTGGCCAACTATAGTTGGAAGAATATTTGGATCTTGTGACCCCTCTAAAAATTGTAATTGAACCATATTTTTATTAAATTGAATGAATAAAATAAAATTTACAAGATTTGTATACTAACTTGATTCTTCAATTTCAATAGGTTTGTTTGAGCGTCTTCAACCAATCTTGTAGACATATGAGAACTTCAGCTGTAATAGGTGTTAAAGAACTCCTAAATTTATCTAAAGTTCTCCCCCCAGTGCTAAATGTAAATTCATAGGCAATAATAGCTGCTTGGATAGGAAATATATCTTTTGCTACATTTGCCAAAGAATGATACCTAACCTCATTTAGCTTCCACCAGTTTAGAAGATCAAAATCAATTCTATTTTTATCAAGTTTGTCCTCCAACTACCTATCCAACTCTTCCAAAGCTGCAACTTCTTGTTCTTTCTCCAATTCAATAAAAAAAATTATCAACATAAGTATCACTACCATCAAAGAAATTATCATTTTTCTTCAACATAGTAGAAGAGAAATCATCTTTTTTTGATTCATCTTCATTTAAATTTTTATAATCATCCATCATCTCATTTAAAACATTTAAAACCTTTTTCACCAAATTTTTTGCCAATTCCTCTCCATAATGCTAAGTGTACATAACCTTGAGATATTTGAGCTTATATCTAGGATCCAACACAACTGCTACAAAAATCATAATATTTGTTGACATAAGAGAACCCCAAAATTTGTTGAATTTATGCCTCATTTTCATACCCATTTCAGACACCATTGTATCTCTACTATTTTCACAAAGCTCAATTTTTTTTTAAAATCCGAATAACCTCAGGAAAATAAACACCATAGGTATAATATTATGAGATAGAAAATTTACTAGTTACCTCATAAAAAGTTTTCAAGAAACGAGCCAAAATTATGGCGTTTGTTCAGTCTCTCTCTGTTGGAACGTTTGAACCAAACTTTTTCAAAAACCTTTTGTCTTTGTCCTCCCACTTATCAAAATCTTTTTGATATTTTATATCAGTTTGTAGCATCAAATAAGTTGAATTCCATCTTGTAGGATAATTTAATTGCAATGAAGATCCATATGTCAAGTTTGCTTCTTCAACACATAACTTAAACATATCTAATCTTTTAGGACTGCTATTCACATATTTCACCACTCCTCTAATTTTTTGAATAGCACCCTAAACTACTGCAATGCCATATATGACAATTAAGTTTAGGATATGAGCACAACATCTCATATGAAAATGCTCGCCTCTAAAAGGTACAACACATTTCTTCACAAGCCTTTTTTTCAATTGTTCAACTGCAACATCATTATTTGATGCATTGTCAACAGTAATGAACATCAACTTTCTCAAACCCCATTCATTCATGCAAAACTCAATAGCATTTCTAATATTAACTCTAGAATGACTTTTAATTACACAAAAGTTCAAAAGCCTTTTATGCATATTCCATTGAGATTCAATGAAATGAACAGTCAAACATATATAATACAAATTTTGAATGCTAGTCCAAGTATCGGTAGTCAATGAAACTCTACAACAATGACATGATATGCTATCAAATAATTTTTCTTTTCCTTCACAAACAAAGAAAAAGAATCCCTCAGTATAGAGTGCCTAAATGGATTTTTAAATTGAGGCACACTAACTTCACAAAACTCATTAAACTCATCCCTCTCAACAAAACAAAAAGGCAATTCATCTTTTATGATCATTTTCACAAAAGCCTCCCTAAATAGTTATTGATTAAATTACCAACAAGTTGAGGCACACTAACTTCACAAAACTCATTAAACTCATCCCTCTCAACAAAACAAAAAGGCAATTCATCTTTTATGATCATTTTCACAAAAGCCTCCCTAAATAGTTGTTGATTAAATTACCAACAAGTTAATTTGTTATCCTCTTAACTAGTACCTTTAGTGAAACTCAACAAAGATTGTGACTTGTCTTTACCTTTGTGAGCTTCGATTAATTCTTTTTTGTGTTAACATTTTCTACAAGTCTTTCTCAAGTATTTCCAAAAACCCAAAGTACATTGATTACTTTTTGTCAAGTATTCTTTCCTACACCATATACAAGCTGCCCAACCAGTTTCATTTCCCTCTGAATCAACTAATATCTCATAAGTTTTCCAAACAACAGACTTATACCTTTTATGAGCTTGAGATTCGTATGTACCTTGACTTTCTTTTACAATTGGAATTGAAGAACTTAGTGTTACAATAAAAGACTTTGTGAAAGGTTGATAATTGGATTTACCAGTACTTTGATCATTTGATATGTGATCATCTTCAATTTATTATATTTTTCATTTACCACTCGATTGTGGCATCTGCATTGCCATTAATTAATATGATATGTTAATCATAAATACATATAAATATTTCAAACAAGCAAGCTCTACAAAACTGACTATAACACATTCATCCCACTCATTCGGCCCAACCACAACACCACAACCAATACTCAACAAAACTTACTGAGACACATAATAATAATAATTAATCACTCAATTCTCATCAGAAAAACAAACTAAAAGGCTGGTGGCATCTGAGACACGGTGGAGGCAACCAGAAGTGTGATGGACAAGGGCTGGGCCTAACTGAACATGGCTGGAATGGCGTGAGGCGGCTTGGAACTCATTGGAACAACAATAGGTGCGTCGGAATTGGATAGGCAGTAACGGAATAGATGGCATCTTCATGTTATATATATATATATATTCCTGGTTCTAGTATCGGTTTTTTAGTACGGGACGGTTCTCAGGATGGATATTGCTTAAGATACGGAACCGTCCCAAAAGAAAAAATACGTGAGAGAACGGGACGGGAAAAGTCAAAGTCAACATATTATATCAGTCCCGATTCTTTCGGGATGAGACTTTGGGTCGGGTCGTGAATCTACGAGTCCCATGAGCAGCCCTACTAAATGCATATAAATTTAAATTAGTAAACTCCTAAACCCCATAATACCTAATTACATAAACCATTAAACCTCTAAATACTACTTAATAATTAATAAATCTATTTTTTATTGATATTTATTATATTTTTAAATATTCATTTTAATTATTTATTAGTGTATTTATTTAGAAATATTTATTACGAAATAAATTATGAGTGGGACAAATATAATTAAAATAATATATTATTTATCTAATAAAAATATACACTTATAAAAGAAGTAAAAATTTAAAAATTAAATATTAGTATCCAGTAATATATTTTACTATAATTTTGAATCAATTTGGGTTTTGTAAATATTTTACAATTAATATCTATCTTTTTATTAATAGTTTATTAATTTAATTTTTGATAATTATTATATTATCTAACAATAAAATTATTTATATTGAATTTATATGATATATAATTATTAATATTATCATAACTAATATTGTATTAACATTTCAAAAAATTGTAAATATTATTATATTTCAAAGGTTATAACCTATGAAAATGATAAAAATTATAGAAATTTTTTTGTTATTTTATTTTTTTATATAAAACCTATAAACCACTAAAAGCCTAAAAACATAAATCACTAATCTCCTAATGACAAAACCTCTAAATACTTAAACTATTAAACTGGTATACATTAATAATAAATAATAAATATAAATCTCATTTAATTTTTATTCAGTATAATTTTAAATTTTTATTTTAATTATTTATCATTTTATTTTATAGAAATATTAATTATAAAATAAATTATCAGTGAGACAGATCTAATTTAAATTAAACTAGTATCCCTAAATAATAAATAATAAATCTAATTTTTTTTTCATTATAATTTTAAATATTCATTTTAATTATTTATTTGTTTATTTAGATATAAATATTAATTACAAAATAAATTGAGTTTAACAAATATAATTTATATAAATTATTTTTCATCAAAAAATTACTGATAAACATTTAAAAGAAAAAAAAATTCAAAAAAAAATTATTATATAGTAATATATTTTGCTTTTCTTATGAATCATTTTAGGTTTTGTAATTATATTTTAATTGATAGCTATCTTATTAATATAGATTATTAATTTATTTTTGATCATTATTAAAATATTTATCAATTAAATTTTTATATTGAATTTATATGATATATAAATATAATGATTATTATAACTAAAATGGTATTCACAATTAAAAAAAATTTTAAAAATTATTATATTTCCAAAGGTTTAACCTTTGGAATTTCAAAAAATAAGAAAAATAAATTTTTTATTATTAAATTTTTTTAATAAAACCTATAAACCACTAAATGCATACACGGTTAAATCAGTAAACTCCTAAACCTCATAATGCCTAAATACATAAACCATTAAACCACTATATACTACTTAATAATTAATAAATCTAATTTTTATTTCTATTTATTATATTTTTAAATATTCATTTTAATTATTTATTAGTTTATTTTTATAGAAATATTTATTACAAATTAAATTATGAGTGCGACATATATATTTTAATTAATTTTATTTTTAATCAAAAAAATTATATGATTATAAAGAAGTAAAGATTTAAAAATTAAAATTATTATCCAGTAATAAATTTACTTAATTTGAATCTATTGGTTTTGTAAATATTCTTAATTAATATCAATCTTTTTATTAATAGTTTATTAATTTAAATTTTGATCATTATTATTATCTATCAATAAAATTATATATATTGAATTTATTCATATTAATTATTAATATTATTATAACTAAATATTGTATTCACATTTCAAAAAATTTTAATATTATTATATTTTCTAAGGTTATAACCTATGAAAATAAAAAAATATTACAAATTTTTTTTGTTATTTTATTGTTTAAATAAAACATATAAACCACTAAATGCCTAAACCATAAATTGCTAAACTCCTAAATGACAAAACCTCTAAATACTTAAACCATTAAACACGGTACATTAATAAAAAATCATAAATCACAATTTAATTTTTATTAAGTATAATTTTTAAATTTTTATTAAATTATTTATAAGTTATTTTTATAGAAATATTAATTACAAAATAAATATTTAGTGAGACACATCTAATTTAAATAATTTATTTTTCATCAAAAAAATATATCCTTATAAAAAGAGGCAAAATTTTAAAAAAATTATTATTTAGTAATATATTTTATTTTTGTTTTGATCATTTTAGATTTTGCAATTATATTTTAATTATAACATTCTTATTTATAATAGTTTATTAATTTTTATTGATCATTATTATAATATCTATTAATAAATTATGTATATTGAGTTTGTATTATACATATATATTTATTAAGATTATTATTACTAAATATTATATTTACATTTAAAAATTAAAAATTTTTATATTTTCAAAGGTTATAACATTCAAAAGTTAAAAAATATCAAAAAATTTAATTATTATTTTTTCATTCTTTAAATAAAAACTATAAATCACTGAAGTCCTAAACACTTAAATCACTAAACCCCAAAACACCTAAATACTTAAACCAATTAAACTAGTATATCTGAATAATAAATAATAAATCTCAATTTTATTTGTATTCATTATAATTTTAAATATTCATTTTAATTATTTATTAGTTTATTTTATAGGATTATAAATTAAAAATAAATTATGAGGATGACAAATATAATTTAAAGTATTTACTTTTAATAACAAAAATATAAACTTATAAAAATAAGCAAAAGATCAAAGAAAGTATTATTTTTTATATATTTTACTATGATTTTGAATAAATTTACGTTTTACAAATATATTTAAAATAATATCTATCTTATTAATAATAGTTTATTAATTTATTTTTTGATCATTAATATCATATATTTCAATATAATATTTATATTAAATTTACATGATATATAATTATTAAAATTATAATAACTAAATACAGTATTCACATATAAAAAAAATTTAAAAATTGTTATATTTTCAAAGTTTTAAACTTAAAAAATGAGAAAAATAAAAAAAATAAATTTTTTGTTATATCAGTATTTAAATAAACTTATAAACCATTAATACCTAAATAGATAAATATCTAAACTCATAAACCCCAAGCCCCTAAATACTTAAACCTTTTAACTCGTAAACCATAAAATAATTTAAATAATTGATAGAAATATTAATTACAAAATAAATTATGAGTGATAAATATATAATTTAAATAATAAGCTAAATATATATTTATATCTAGCATATTAATAATAGTTTATTAATTTATTTTTTGATAATTGATATAATATCTATCAATAAAATTGTTTATATTGAATTTATTTATATATAGTTATAATATTTATTATTACTAAATATTGTATTCACATTTATAAAAAATTTAAAAATTTTATATTTTCAAATGTTATAACCTATGAAAATTTGAAAAAATATCAAAAATAATTTTTTTGTTATTTCATGGTTTGAATAAAACCTATAAACCATTAAATGTCTAAATTCTTAAATTAATAACTTGTAAATCTCGAAAACCCTAAATAGATAAATTTTTTAAACATGTATATCGTAAATAATAATATAAATAATAAATGTGATTTTTATTTTTTTCATTATAATTTTAATTATTCATTTTAATTATTTATTTGTTAATTTTTATATAAATATTAATTACCAAATAAATTATAAGTTATATAAATATAATTTATATAAATTATTTATAAACCAAAAAATATAGATAAAATTAATAAAAGAAGAAAAAAATTAAAATAAAAAATATTATATAGTAATATATTTTTCTTTGTTTCTAATCATTTTAAGTTTTGTAATTACATTTTAAATGATATCTAACTAATTAATAATAGATTATTAATTTATTTTTTGATCATTATTAGAATATTTATCAATAAAAATGTTTATATTAATTTATATGAAATATAAATTTAATAATTATTATAACTAAATATTATATTCACTTTTGAAAAAGTTTTAAAATTATTATATTTTCAAAGGTAATAACCTTTGAAAATATCAAAAAATAACAATAATAAATTTTTTGTTTTTTTTATTTTTTAAATAAAACATATAAACCACTAATGCATATATAGTTAAATCAGTAAACTTTAAAAATAAACCAATAAACCACTATATACTACTTAATAATTAATAAATCTAATTTTTATTTTATTTATTATCATTTTAAATATTGATTTTTATTTATTATTAGTTTATTTTTAGAAAATATTTATTCAAAATAAATTATGAGTGCGACAAAAAAATTAAATAATTTATTTTTTATCAAAAAAATATACGCTTATAAAAGAATTAAAAATATAAAAATTAAAATTATTATTCAGTAATATATTTTTGTTTAATCTTGAATCGATTTCGGTATGTAAATATTTTTTAATTAATATCAATTTTATTATTAATAGTTTATTAATTTAATTCTTGATCATTATTATATTATCTATCAATAAAATTGTTTATATTGAATTTACTTGGTATATAATTATTAATATTAAAATAACTAAATATTGTATTCACATTTCAAAAAATTTTAAATATTATTATATTTTCAAAGGTTATAACCTATGAAAATGAGAAAAATTACAAATTTTTTTTTGTTATTTATTGTTTTAATAAAACCTATAAAGCACTAAATGCCTAAAAACATAAATTGCTAAACTCCAAAACGACAAAACCTCTAAATACTTAAACCATTAAACACGTGTACATTAATAAATAATCATAAATCTCAATTTAATTTTTATTAAGTATAAATTTAAATTTTTATTTTAATTATTTATCAGTTTATTTTTATAGAAATATTAATTACAAAATAAATTATTAGTGAGACGGATCTATTTTAAATAATTTATTTTACATGAAAAAAATAAATATGCTTATAAAAAAGGCAAAATTTTAAAAACAAGAATTTATTATTTATTAATATATTTTATTTATTTTTTGAATCATTTTAGATTTTGCAATTATATTTTAATTTATATCATTCTTATTAATAATAGTTTTTAATTTTTTTTTGATCATTATTATAATATGTATTTATAAAATTATTAATATTGAGTTTACATTATATATAATTATTAAGATTATTATAACTAAATATTATATTCACATTTAAAAAAATTAAAAATTATTATATTTTCAAAGGTTATAACCTTTAAAAATTTTAAAAAAAATCAAAAAATTAAATTTTTTATTTTTTCATTCTTTAAATAAAAGCTATAAATCACTGAAGGCCTAAACACTTAAATCACTAAACCCCAAAATACCTAAATACTTACCCCATTAAACTAGTATATCCTGAATAATAAATAAAATATCAATTTTATTTGTATTCATTATAGTTTTAAATATTCATTTTAATTATTTATAAGTTTAATTTTATAGAATTATAAATTAAAAATAAATATTGAGGAAGACAAATATAATTTAAATAATTAACTTTTAATAAAAAAATATAAACTTATAAAAAGAAGCAAAACATCAAAAAATTATTCTTTAGTAATATATTTTATTTTAATTTTGAATAAATTTATGTTTTGAAAATATATTTTAAATAATATCTTTCTTTTTAATAATAGTTTATTAATTTATTTTGTGATCATTAATATAATATCTATCGATATAATTGTTTATATTGAATTTACATGATATATAATTTATTAAGATTATCATAACTAAATATAGTATTCACGTATAAAAAAAATTTAAAAATTGTTATATTTTCAAACGTTATAACCTTCAAAAATGATAAAGAATAACAAAATAAATTTTTTGTTATATAATTATTTAAATTAAACTTATAACAATTAAATGCCTAAATACATAAATCTCTAACCTCCTAAACCGCGAAGACCCTAAATACTTAACCCTTTAAACTCGTAAACCTTAAATATAATTTAAATAATTTATATAAATATTAATTACAAATAAATTATGAGTGATACAAATATAATTTAAGTAATATATTTTTCATCAAAAAATATATAAGCTTATAAAATGATGCAAAAACTAAAGAAACAAATTTTATTTAGTAATAAATTTTACTTTGATTTTGAATCATTTTTGGTTTTTTAATTATATTTTAATTTATATCTATCATATTAATAATAGTTTATTAATTTATTTTTTGATAATTGATATAATATCTATTTATAAAATTGTTTATATTTAGTTGATATTATATATATTATAATAATTATTATTACTAAATATTGTTTAAATATTTTTAAAAAATTTTAAAATTATTATATTTTCAAATGTTATAACTTTTTAAAATTTGAAAATTTATCAAAAATAAATTTTTTATTATTTCATTATTTAAATAAAACCTATAAACCACTAAATGCCTAAAAACATAAATTGCTAAACTCCTAAACGACAAAACCTTTAAATACTTAAACTATTAAATTGGTATACATTTATAAAAAATTATAAATCTCAATTTAATTTTTATTATGTATAATTTAAAATTTTTATTTTTATTATTTATCAGTTTATTTTTATAGAAATATTAATTAGAAAAATAATTATTAGTGAGACATATATAAATTAAATTAAACCGGTATACTCTAAATAATAAATAATAAATCTCATTTTTTTTCATTATAATTTTAAATATTCATTTTGATTATTTATTTGTTTATTTTATATAAATATTAATTAGAAAATAAAGTATAAGTTATACAAATATAATTTATATAAATAATTTTTCAACAAAAAAATATAGATAAACTAATTAAAATAAGAAAAAAACTAAAAACAAAAATTATTATATAGTAATATATTTTGCTTTGTTTATCAATCATTTTAAGTTTTGTAATTATATTTTAATTGATATCTAACTTATTAATAATAGATTATTAAATTATTTTTTTATCATTATTATAATATTTATCAATAAAAATGTTTATATTAAATTTATGTGATATATATATTTAATAATTATTATAACTAAAGAATATATTCACTTTCGAAAAAAATTTTAAAATTATTATATTTTCTAAGATTATAACCTTTTATCATGTTAAAAAATAAAAAAAACATTTTTTTTATTTTATTATTTAAATAAAACCTATAAATCACTAAATGCTTAAACACATTTATCAATAAACTACAAAATCCTAATACCCCTATTTAGATAATCCTTTAAACTAGTATACCCTAATTAATAATTAATAAATCTCATTTTTATTTGTTTTTATTATAATTTAAAAAAATTATATTGATTCTTTAGTTTTTTATTTATATTTATATATTCATTATAAAATAAATTATAAATTTAAATATAATTTATAAAAATTATTTTTCATCAAAAAATAGATTAGCTTATAAAAAGAATAAAAATTTAAAAACAAATTATTATTATTATTAAGTTATATATTTTGCTTTACTTTTGAATCATTTTAGGTTTTGATATTATTTTTTATGTAATATCAATGTTATTCATAATAGATTTTTAATTTTTTTTTGATAATTTTTAGAATATCTATCAATAAAATTGTTTATATTGAATTTATATGATATATAATTATTATGATTATTATAAATAATATTTATTCACTTTTTGAAAAAATTTAAAAATTATTATATTTTCATTGGTTGTAACCTTTGAAAATATCAAAAAATAATAAAAATAATTTTTTTTATTTTATTTTTTAAATAAAAACTATAAACCACTAAATGCATACATAGTTAAATCAGTAAACTTCTAAACTTCGTAATGCCTAAATACATAAACCATTAAACTTCTATATACTACTTAATAATTAATAAATCTAATTTTTATTGATAGATATTATAATAATGATCAAAAATTAAATTAATAAACTATTAATAATAAGATAGATATTAATTAAAAAATATTTACAAAACCCAAATTGATTCAAAATTAAACTAAAAAACATTATTGGATAATAATTTTAAATTTTAAATTTTTACTTATTTTATAAGCGTTTATATTTTTTTTATAAATTAATTATTTAAATAATATTTGTCGTACTCATAATTTA
Organism: Sapria himalayana; assembly: GCA_029783825.1. NCBI lineage: Eukaryota > Viridiplantae > Streptophyta > Magnoliopsida > Malpighiales > Rafflesiaceae > Sapria > Sapria himalayana. The sequence continues at coordinate 14,489 of JAREIK010006937.1, read as the reverse complement.
TTTTGTAATAAAAATTTATATAAAAATAAACTAATTGATAATTAAAATGAATATTTAAAATTATAATAAATTGAAATAAAAATTAGATTTCTTAATTATTAAGTAGTATATAGTGGTTTAATGGTTTTTGTATTTAGGCATTACGGGCTTTAGGAGTTTACTGATTTAATAGTGTATTAATTTAGTGGTTTATAGGTTGTATTTAAAAATTAAAATAACAAAATATTTATTTTTATTATTTTTTTATATTTTCAAAGGTTATAACCTTGAAAATATAAAAATTTTTAAATTTTTTTCAAATGTGAATACAATATTTAGTAATAATAATCATTATATTTATATCTCATCTAAATTCAATACAAACAATATTATTGATAAATATTCTAATAATGATCAAAAATAAATTAATAATCTATTATTAATAAGATAGATATCAATTAAAATATAATTACAAAACTTATAATGATTCAGAAGCAAGCAAATTATATTACTATATAATAATTTTTTATTTTTGAATTTTTTTTCTTTTAATAAGTTTATCTATATTTTTGTAATGAAAAAAATTTATATAAATTATATTTGTCTAACTCATAATTTATTTTTTAATTTATATTTATATAAAAATAAACAAATAAATAATTAAAATGAATATTTAAAATTATAATGAAAAAAAATGAGATTTCTTCTTTATTATTTAGGGTATACCGGATTAATCTAAATTATATCTATCTCAATAATAATTTATTTTGTAATTAATATTTCAATAAAAATAAAAATATATAATTATACTGAATAAAAATTAAAATGAGATTTATGTATTATTATTAATGTATACAAGTTTAATATTTTAAGTATTTAGAGGTTTTTTCGTTTAGGAATTTAGCAATTTATGTTTTTAGGCATTTAGTGGTTTATTGGTTTTGTTTAAACAATTAAATAATAAAAAAAATTATTTTTGATATTTTTTCACATTTTCAAAGGTAATAACCTTGGACAATATAATAATTTTAAATTTTTTAAAAATGTCAATACAATATTTAGTAATAATAATCATTATAATTATATATAATATAAACTAAATATAAACAATATTATTGAAAGATAAGATATCAATTATCAAAAAATAAATTAATATGTTATTATTATTATGATGGATATAAATAAAAATATAATTGTTAACCCTAAAATTATTCAAAATCTAAGTAAAATTTATTACTAAATAAAAATTTTTGTTTTTTAAATTTTGCCTCTTTTTATAAGCTTATATATTTTTTTGATGAAAAATAAATTATTTAAATTATATTTGTATCACTCATAATTTATTTTGTGATTAATATTTAAATAAATTATTTAAATTATATTTAAGGTTTATGAGTTTAAAGGTTTAAGTATTTAGGGGCTTTTGTGTTTAGTAGTTTAGATGTTTAAGTGTTTAGGCATTAAGTGGTTTATAAATTTTATTTAAACAATGATATGGCAAAAAAATTATTTTTATTATTTTTCTAATTTTTGAAGATTATATACTTTGAAAATATATTAATTTTTAAATTTTTTTCGAATGTAAATATAATATTTATTTATAATAATTTTCATAATTATAATTCATTTAAATTCATTATAAATTATTATATTGATAGATATTATAATTATTATCAAAAAATAAATTAATAAACTATTATTAATTGATAGTTATTATTTAAAAAGTATTTCCAAAATCTAAATTTATTCAAATTAAAGTAAAATATATTACTAAATAATAATTTAGTTAATGTTTTTCTTTTTTTATAAGTTTATATTTTACTTATTAAAAATAAATTATTTAAATTTTATTGTCTTAATCATAATTTATTTTGTAATTTATAATTCTATAATAATAAACTACTAAATAACTAAAATGAATTTTAAAATTATAATGAATACAAATAAAATTGAGATTTATTATATATTATTTAGGATATACCGATTTAATGTTTTTTATTTAGGTGTTTTGTGGTTTAGGAGTTTAGTGATTTAATTGTTTAGACCTTTAGTGAATTATAGTTTTTATTTAAAGAATGAAAAAACAAAAAATTAATGTTTTGATTTAATTTAATTTTTGAAGGTTGTAACCTTTGAAAATATAATAATTTTAATTTTTTTTAATTTAATATAATATTTAGTTATAATAATCTTAATAATTATATATAATATAAACTCAATATAAATAATTTATTTAATAGATATTATAATAATGATCAATAATATATTAATAAGCTTGTATTTATAAGAATTATATAAATTAAAATATAATTGTAAAATCTAAAATGATTCAAAATCAAAATAAGATATATTATTAAAAAATAATTTTTTATTATAAAATTATGCCTCTTTTTATAACCAATTTTTTGTTGAAAAATAAATTATTTAAATTATATATGTCGCACTAATAATTTATTTTGTAATTAATATTTCTATAAAAATAAACTGATAAATAATTAAAATGAATATTTAAAATTATAATGAATACTAATAAAACTGAGATTTATGATTTATTATTTAGACTATACTAATTTAATGTTTTACGTATTTATGGGCTTCGGGGTTTAGGAGTTTAGTCATTTTATTATTTAGTCATTTAGTGGTTTATAGGTTTTATATAAAAAATAAAATATAAAAAATATATTTTTGTTATTTTTTCTGATTTTTGAAGGTTAAAACCTTTGAAAATATAATAATTTTTAAATTTTTTTTGAAAAGTGAATACAATATGAAATTATAATAATCATAATAATTATATAATATAAATTCAATATAAACTATTTTATTGATATTTATTATGATAATGATCATAAAAAAGTAATAACTAATTATTAATAAGATAAATATTGTTTAAAATATATTTGCAAAACCTAAAATGACTCAAAATCAAAGTGAAATATTTTACTAAATATTAATTTTAAATTTTTAAATTTTTGTATCCATTTATAAGCCTATATATTTTTTGATGAAAAATAAATTATTTTAATTTTATTTGGCTCACTAATAATTTATTTTTTAATTTATATTTCTATAAAATTAAACGAATAAATAATTAAAATGTATATATAAAATTATAATGAATACTAATAAAAATGAGATTTATGATTTATTATTCAGGGTATAACTATTTAATGGTTTATGTTTTTTGTTGTTTTGGGGTTAAAGAGTTTATTGATTTATATGTTTGCACATTTAAGTGTTTATAGGTTTTATTTTATCAATGAAATAACAAAAAATTTATTTTTATGAATTTTTGTGATTTTCAAAGTTTATAACTTTTAAAAATATAATAATTTTTTAATAGTTCTAGAATATGAATACAATACTTAGTTATAATAATCTTAATAATTATATTTGTTTTAGATTCAATATAAAAAAATGTATTAATATATATTATAACAATGATCAAAAAAGAAATTTATAAATAATTATTAATAAGATAGATATTAATTAAAATATATTTGCATAACCCAAAATAATTCAAAATCAAAGTAAATTATATTACTAAATAAAATTTTAAATTTTTGAAATTTTTTTTATTTTTATAAACTTATTTATTTTTCATAAAAAATAATTTATTTAAATTATAGCTATCTCACTCATTATTTATTTTGTAATTAATATTTCTATAAAAATAAAGTAAAAAATAATTAAAATGAATATTTAAAATTATATTGAATACAAATAAAAATTAGATTTATTATTTATTATTTAGGTTATATAGGGTTAATGGTTTAAGTATTTAGGGGGTTTTGTGGTTTAGGAGTCTAGAGATTTAAATGTTTAGTCATTTAGTTGTTTTTAAGTTTTATTTAAATAATAAAATAATAAAAAATTATTTTTGTGATTTTCTATCATTTTTGAAGTTTATAACCTCTAAAATATAATAATTTTTAAATTTTTTTCAAATGTAAATATAATATTTAGTTATGATAGCTTAATAATTATTAGACATTTTAATTGAATATAAGTAATTTTATTGTTCAATATTATAAAAATGATCAAATAATAAATTAATAAACTTTTATTACTAAGATTGATTGGAATTAAAATATAATTGCAAAACCTATATATAATGATTCAAAATCTAAGTAAAATATATTACTAAATAATAATTCTTTGTTTTTAAATTTGTACTTCTTTATATAAGCTTATGTTTTTTTGATTAAAAATAAATTATTAAAATTATATTTGTCTCACTCATTATTTATTTTGTTATTGATATTTCTATAAAAAATGAACTAATAAATAATTAAAATGACTATTTTAAATTATAATGTATACAAATTAAAATGAGATTTATTATTTATTATTTATGGTATATCAGTTTAATGGTTTGATTATTTAGTGGTTTATAGGTTTTATTTATATAATAAAAATTTAAAATTCTATTTTTGATTTTTTCTGATTTTCAAAGGTTATAACCTTTGAAAATAAAATAATTTTTAAAACTTTTTGAAATGTGAATACCATGTATAATTATATTAATCTTGCTAATTATATACCATATAGATTCAATATTTTAATGATAGATAATATAATAATGATCAAAAATTAAATTAATAAACTATTATTAATAATATTAATATTAATTAAAATATATTAACATAACACAAAATGATTCAAAATCAAATCAAAATATATTACTAAATAATAATATTTAAATTTTAATATGTTCATTCTTTTTATAAGCTTATATTTTTATTTATTAAAATAAATTATTTAAATAATATATGTCTCACTCGAAATTTATTTTGTAATTAATTTTTCTAAAAATTAAACTATAAATAATTAAAGTTAATATTTAAAATTAGAATAAAAAGAAATAAAAATGATATTTATTATTTATTAAGTAATATATAACTGTTAAAAGGTTTGTGTATTTAGGAGTTTCGGGATTTACTAGCTTACTAATTTAAGTAAGTAAGCATTTAATGATCTATAGGTTTTATTTAAAAAATGAAATAACAAAAAATATATATATTTTTTCACATTTTCAAAGGTTATAACCTTTGAAAATGTGATAATTTTAAAATTTTTTTCAAAAGTGATTACAATATTTAGTTATAATAATCATTATATTTATATATCATATAAATTAAATATAAACATTTTTATTGATAAATATTCTAATAATGTTGAAAAATACTGAATAATCTATTATTAATAAGATATATAAATTAAAATATATTTACAAAACATAAAATGATTTAGAAGCAAAGCAAAATATATTACTATATAATAATTTTTTGTTTTGAAATTTTTTTTTATTTTAAAAAGTTTATCTATATTATATTGATGATAAATAATTTATATAAATATTATTTGTGTAAATCATAATTTATTTTGTAATTAATATTAATATAAAAATAACAAATAAATAATTAAACTTGAATATTTAAAATTAAAATGAAAAAAAAATGAGATTTATTCTTTATTATTTAGGATATACTAGTTTAATTTATATTTGATCTGTCTCACTAATAATTTATTTTGTAATTAATATTTATATAAAAATAAACTGATATATAATTAAAATAAAAATTAAAATTATACTGAATAATTAAAATAATTTATTTTGTTCCTCTCTCAACTCTAGAATGATTGCTAAAGCTCTAACCAAAATAATAGGAGCTTTTACTTTATCTCTATTATGTCTCATCATATTTGATGTTGAATCATTGGGCTATCAAAGGTAATTTGACTCATGTACGCTAACAGACTAAACCAAAGTTGTACCCCTATGTGTTGAAATAGCAAGTTGTTGAGGATTCTATTTATATTGATTATTGTAATTTCTTCTAAAATATCTCTCATGCACACACTCAAAGCAATTTTTTTAAAACATAGTTCACCTCTAAAAAAATAACAACCGTATAGCCTATTAGAACAAACTAGTCCCAGGACGGTTTGGGCAGGGCAAGAAGTATGGACTCTCTTTCAATCAAGAATCAACAAATTTATTTTTTTGGCATGTCTAAGCCTTTTTTTTATATCCTCATGGATATGAAAAGTATCATTTCTTTCTTTTTATATTAAATGAGTTATGGTTACAAGCACAAAATACCCAAAAAGGTGTAAATGAATCATATTCAAATGTATAAAAGGGTTTAATGATTGCTTAAAATATTAGTCTTGCATATTGATACTTGAGGTCACAAATCAAAGGAAAAAGCCATAGTGACATTTCCAATCCCAAGAATTTTAGCTATAGAAAGTTATAAAGAGTAGTACTCCAGCTTTAACTATTTCTAGGGTCATGACTTTTGCTATTGAGGAATGTCCAAAGTTACAATCATTCCTAGTGCAATTACTTTGCAAAATAAAGATAAAATGCACAAGCTATGGTCATATCCAATACTGTGACCCAGTATTATAGTGATTAAATATGTATTCATGATCATTCTTAGTGCCATAACAATATTTTCAACAGAGAGACACAAGTTATGGCATATTGTCATCGATATGATTTTGTGTTCTAGAGACAAAATATACAATCATGACCATTGCTAAAGCTAGAATAATCTAAAGCAAGAAAGAGACTGAATCCATAACTCACCCCTTGACTCATGACTTTGTGTTACATATACAAAAAGATAAATCCGTGACATTCCTAAAATTATTGAATATCAATTTTAATTTAACACTTAGTCATTTGATTATAAAGGCAAAACATGAGATTTAGGATTTAGGGTTTATGGGTTAGGTTTGTAGTTTATGGTTTAAGGTATAGGATTTAAAGTTTAGGGTTTATTGTTTTTTTTTTCTTTTTGGAAAATACACACTATATTTATCATTTAAGCACACAACTTACAATAGACTAAAAGGCTGACTAATTTAGGCAGGCCCACAAAATCCTATGCACCTTAATGATTCTATGCATAAAACACATAGAAAAACATAATGCCTAATAATTCCAAGAGTATGAATACCTGCTACTCTTGTTGGGCGACGGTTGGGTGGCCATCTATGCTACCTTATAAGGCTAGTGGGGCACACTCCTAGCTACTCATGGGTTTACTCCCGACCACTTTGCTGGGTCACTCAGTTGTCCGAATGTTATCATCCCAGCTTGATAGTAGGGCCCTCTACAAGCTGGTGGCCCATACTTCTGATTGCTTCCAGTACTTGCTGGCCCCTCTAAATGCTATCCCAAAATGGACAAGAATATGTGGACGTGTGTACTGTGGTCCGCTCTATGTGTGTGTGTTGTAACAATATCAGTGTTTAGAGTTTAGTAATTTAAGTATTAAGGAATTTATTGGTTTATAGGTTTTATTTAAATAATTAAATAACAAAAAAATTATTTTTACTATTTTTTATCATTTTCAAGGATATAACCATTGAAAACATTATAATTTTTAATTTTTTTTCAAATGTTAATACAATATTTAATTATAATATCATAAAAATTAAATATCATGTAAATTTAATATAAATAATTTTATTGATCATATTATAATACTGATCAGAAGATAGATTAATAAACTATTATTAATAAGATAGAAATTAATTAAAATATATTTTCAAAACCTAAAATGATTCAAAATCAAAGTAAAATATATTACTAAATAATAATTTTTTTATTTAAAATTTTTGATTCTTTTTATAAGCTTATAAATTTTTTTGATGAATATAAATTATTTAAATTATATTTGTTTCATTCTTAATTTTATTTTGCAATTAATATTTCTATAACTATAAACTAATAAATAATTAAAATGAATATTGCAATTATAATGAATACAAATAAAAATGAGATTTTTGATTAATTATTTAGGGTATACTCGTTTAATGGTTTAAGTATTTTGGAGTTTAGGAGTTTAGTGATTTAAGTGTTAAGGAATTTAATAGTTTATTTGTTTTATTTAAATAATGAAATAACAAAAAAATTATTTGTCAAATTTTTTATCAATTTTCAATGTTATAACCTTTATAAATATAATAATTTTTAAATTTTTTTCAAATGTGAATACTATATTTAGTTATAATAAACTTAATAATTATATATCATGTAAATTAAAAATAAACAATTTTATTGATAGATATTAATAAACTAAATATAAATATAAATATAATAGTGATCAAAATATAAATTAATAAACTATTATTTATTGATAGATATTTATATATTATTTATAAATACTTAAACCTTCAAAGATGGTTTAAATGATTAAGTATTTAAGGGTTTTTATGTTTTGGGGTTTAGGAGTTTAATGATTTAAGCATTTAGGCCTTTAGTAGTTTAGGTTTTTATATAAATAATAAAATAACAAAAAATTTATTTTTGTGATTTTATCTCATTTTCAAAGATGATAACTTTTAAATATATAATAATTATTAAATTATTTTCAAATATAAAAAATATATTTAGTTATAATAATCTTAATAATTATATATCATGTAAATTCAATATAAACAATTTTATTGATAAATATTCTAATAATGATTTAAAAATAAATTAATATATTATATTAATAAGATAGATATCAATTAAAATATAATTACAAATCCTAAATGAGTCAGAAGCAAAGCATAATATATTACTATATAATAATTTTTTGTTTTAAAAATTTTTTTTTCTTTTAAAAGTTTATCTATAATTTTTTGATGAAAAATAATTTACATAAATTATTTTTGTCTAGCTCAATTTATTTTGTAATTAATATTTAATATAAATAAACAAATAAATAATTAAAATGAATATATAAAATTATAATGAAAAAAATGAGATTCATTATTTATTATTTTGGGATACTATTTTAATTTAAGTTAGATCTGTCTCACTAAAAATTTATTTTGTAATTAATATTTCTATAAAAATAAACTGATAAATAATTAAAATAAAAATTTAAAGTTATACTGAATAAAAATTAAAATGAGATTTGTGAATTATTATTAATGTTTACTAGTTTAATGGTTTAAGTATTTAAAGGTTTTGTCATTTACGAGATTAGTGATTTATGTTTTTAGGCATTTAGTGGTTTATAGGTTTTATTTAAACAATGAAATAACAAAAAAAATATTTTTGATATATTTCTACATTTTCAAAGGTGATAACCTTTGAAAATATAATAATTTTAAATTTTTTTAAAAATGTAAATACAATATTTAGTAATAATAATCATTATAATTATATATAATATAAACTAAATATAAATAATTTTATTGATAGATATGATATCAATTATAAAAAAAAATTAATATGATATTATTAATATGATAGTTTTAAATTAAAATATAATTAAAAAACCTAAAATGATTCAAAAACAATGTAAAATTTATTACTAAATAAAAATTTTTGTTTTTTAGTTTATGCCTCTTTTTATAAGCTTATATATTTTTTTAATGAAAAATAAATTATTTAAATTATATTTGTATCACTCATAATTTATTTTGTAATTAATATATAATATATTATTTAAATTATATTTAAGGTTTACGAGTTTAAAGGTTTAAGTTTAGAGGCTTTGGGGTTTAGGAGTTGAGAGATTTATGTGTTTTGGCATTTAATGGTTTATAAGTTTTATTTAAACAATGATATAAAAAAAATTTATTTTTGTTATTTTTTATCATTTTTGAAGGTTATAACTTTGAAAATATAACAATTTTTAAATTTTTTTTATATGTGAATACTATATTTAGTTATGATAATCTTAATAATTATATATCATGTAAATTCAATATAAACAATTATATTGATAGATATTATATTAATGATCAAAAAATAAATTAATAAACTATTATTAATAAGAAATTTTATTTAAAATATATTTGCCAAACATAAATTTATTCAAAATCAAAATAAAATAATTAACTAAATAATAATTTTTTTGATGTTTTGCTTCTTTTTATAAGTTTCTATTTTTTATTAAAAGTAAATTATTTAAATTATATTTGTCTTCCTCATAATTTATTTTTAATTTATAATTCTATAAAAATAAACTAATAAATAATTAAAATGAATATTTAAAATTATAATGAATACAAATAAAATTGAGATTTATTATTTATTATTGAGGATATACTAGTTTAATGGTTTAAGTATTTAGGTGTTTTGGGTTTAGTGATTTAAGTGTTTAGGACTTTAGTGATTTAAGTGTTTAGGACTTTAGTGATTTATAGTTTTTATTTAAGAATGAAAAAAAAATTAAATTTTTTGATTTTTTTAATTTTTGAAGGTTATAACCTTTGAAAATATAATAATTTTTAATTTTTTTAAAATGTTAATATAATTTTCAGTAATAATAATCTTAATAATTATAAATAATGTAAACTCAATATAAATAATTTTATTAATACATATTATTATAATTATCAATAAAAAATTAATAAACTATCATTAATAAGAATGATATAAATTAAAATAATAGCAATATCTAAAATGATTCAAAATCAAAATAAAATATATTACATAATAATAAATTATTGTTTTTAAAATTTTGCCTCTTTTTATAAGGATATATTTTTTTTGAAGAAAATAAATTATTTATATTAGATCTGTCTCATTAATAATTTATTTTGTAATTAATATTTGTATAAAAATAAACTGATAAATAATTAAAATAATAATTTAAAATTATACTTAATAAAAATTAAATTGAGATTTATGATTTTTTTATTAATGTACACATGTTTAATGGTTTAAATATTTAAGGTTTTGTCATTTAGGAGTTTAGCGATTTATGTTTTTAGGCATTTAGTGATTTATAAGTTTTATTTAAACAATAAAATAACAAAAAAAATTTGTAATTTTTTTTTCATTTTCATAGGTTATAACCTTTGAAAATATAATATTATTTAAATTTTTTGAAATGTGAATACAATATTTAGTTATTTTAATATTAATAATTTTATATCATATAAATTCAATATAAACAATTTTATTGATAATAATATAATAATGATCAAAAATTAATTTAATAAACTTTTAATAATAAGATAGATATTAATTAAAAAAATTTACAATACCCAAATCGATTCAAAATTTAACTATAATATATTACTGTATAATAATTTTTAATTTTTAAATTTTTACTTCTTTTATTAAAGTATATATATTTTTTGATTAAAAATAAATTATTTAAATTATATTTGTCGCACTCATAATTTATTTTGTAATAAATATTTTATAAAATAAATTATTCAAATTATATTTGTCGCACTCAATATTTTTGATTAAAAATTAGATTTATTAATTATTAAATAGTATATAGCGGTTAACTAGTTTATGTATTTTGGCATTACGGGGTTTAGGAGTTTACTAATTTAACTGGGCATGCATTTAGTGGTTTATAAAAGGTTTTTTAAAAAAATATCGAAAAATTTATTTTTATTATTTTTTGATATTTTCAAAGGTCATAACCTTTGAAAAATAATAATTTTTAAATTTTTTTCAAAAGGGAATACAATATTTAGTTGTAATAATCATTATATTTATATATCATATAAATTCAATATAAATATTTTTATTGATAAATATTCTAATAATGATCGAAGAATAAATTAATAATCTATTATTGATAAGATAGATATCAATTTAAATATAATTACAATACATAAAATGATTCAGAAGCAAAGCAAAATATATTAAAATATAATAATTTTTTGTTATGAATATTTTTTCTTTTAAAAAGTTTTTCTATATTTTTTTGATGAAAAATAATTATATAAATTTTATTTGTCTAACTCAATTTATTATGTAATTAATAATTATATAAAAATAAATGAATAAATAATTAAAAAGAATATTTTAAATTATAATGAAAAATAATATTGAGATTTATTCTTTATTAATTAGGGTATACCGTTTTAAATGATTATCTATATAGGGTATTCGAGATTTAGTAGTTATTGATTTAAATATCTAGGCATAGAGTGTTTATGGGATTTATTTAAACAATGAAATAACAAAAAAATTATTTTTGTTTTTTTTTCACATTTTCAAAGGTTATAACATTTGAAAATATAATGATTTTAAAATTTTTTTAAATGTGAATAAAATATTTAGTAATAATAATCATTATAAATTATATATAATTAAATTATTATAAATAATTTTAATGATAGATATGATATCAATTATCAAAAAATAATTAATAAACTATTATTAATATGATAGAATATAAATTAAAATATAATTATAAAACCTTAAATGATTCAAAATCAATGTAAAATTTATTATTAAATAATATTTTTTTGTTTTTAAATTTGTACTTCTTTTTATATAATTATATTTTTTTTATTAAAAGTAAATTATTACTATTATATTTGTCTGACTAATTATTTATTTTGTCATTAATATTTATATAAAATATAAACTAATAAATATTTAAAATGACTATTTAAAATTATAATAAATACAAATTAAAATTAGATTTAAGATTTATTATGACTATATATGTAATTTATTTTTTGATAATCTATTTATATAAACAAATATTTTTTTCTTTTTTAATATTTTCATGTAAGTGTAGGAAAGTAAATATTAAGAGGCTGGAGATCTAGAAGTAGCACAATAACGGAGGTCTCGCTGATCGACAGCAGGCCAAATTTGAGCAGAGCCTGACCTATCTCATGATCCGAGACGCTCAGGTTAAAAGAACCGAGAGAAATTTTAATATAAAATGTTTTCTAATTTTATTTTCGGTAGCTCTTTTTGGAACCGTGGAACTGTTCATCGTCTAACTTTCTTCTCTCTGTGTGATTTATCACGACTATTCTGTGTGCTGCATACTGTAAGACATTTTTGTTGCTTTAATCTGTAATGCCAAAACATTTTATGGTGGATTTAGCTAGTCGTACTGAGCGACTAGCGAACAATGTTATTTTCGGTGTTTATTTCTCGTTTTTTGATTCTATCATGGATGGTTGCTGAATTGGGATATATATATATTTTGCTTGTTTTCTCTTGTTTCTATGTTTATGTATCTCAATCTCACAACCGTGGAAGCACAATTGCCCTACAAGTATATATGGTATACCGGTTTAATGGATCAATTATTTAGGGGTTTTGTTGTTTAGGAGTTTAGCAATTTATGTTTTTAGGCATTTAGTGGTATATAGGTTTTATTTATATAATAAAAATAAAAAATTCTTTTTTTATTTTTTTTGATTTTCAATGGTTATAACCTTTAAAAATAAAATAATTTTTAAAATCTTTTGAAATGGGAATAGCATGTATAATTATATTAATCTTACTGATTATATATCATATAAATTGAATATAAACACTTTTAATGATAGATAATATAATAATGATCAAAAATTAAATTAATAAACTATTATTAATAATATAAATATTAATAAAAATATATTTACATAACTCAAAATGATTCAAAATCAAATCAAAATATATTACAAATAATAATATTTAAATTTTATTTTTTTTTCTTTTTATAAGCTTATATTTTATTTTGATTAAAAATAAATTATTTAATTAATATTTGTCTCACTCGAAATTTATTTTGTAATTAATTTTTCATTAATTACAAAATAAATTTCGAGTGAGACAATATTAATTAAATAATTTATTTTTAATCAAAATAAATATAAGCTTATAAAAGAAAAAAAAAATTAAAATTTAAATATTATTATTTAGTATATATTTTGATTAAACTATAAATAATTAAATAGATATTTAAATTTATAATAAATAAAAATCAAAATGTGATTTTTTATTTATTAATAATATAGATGTTAAAATCTTTATGTATTTAGGGTTTCGGGGTTTATGAGCTTATTAATTTAAGTAAGTAAGCATTTAATGGTCTATAGGTATTATTTTTAAAAATAAAATAACTAAAAATTTATTTTTATTATCTTTCTCATTTTTTAAGATTATATCCTTTGAAAATATAATAATTTTAAATTTTTTTCAAAAGTGAATTCAATATATATTTTATAATAACCATAATAATTATATATCATATAAATTCAATATAAACAATTTTATTGATAGATATTCTAATACTTATAAAAAAATAAATTAAAAATTTTTTATGAATAAGATTGATATTACTTAAAAATAATATCAAAACCTAAAATGATTCAAAAGCAAGGCAAAATATTTACTTAATAATAATTATTTGTTTTTAAATTTTTAAGATTTTTATAAGCTTATCAATTTTTGATGAAAAATAATTTTTATAAATTATGATCTTTAACTCATAATTTATTTTATAATTAATACATATTAAAATAAAAAAACTAATCAATCAAAATGAATTTTTAAATTATAGAGAAAACAAATAAAAATAAAATTTATAAATTATTATTAGAGTATATCGATTTAAAGGATTTTTTATATAGAGGTATCAGAATTTTGTAGTTTAGTTATTTAAATGCTTAGGAATTTAGTGTAGTATAGGTTTTATTTAAACAATAGAATAACAAATAAAAATATTTTTTTTTTCACATTTTCAATGTTATAACCTTTGAAAATATAATAATTTTAAATTTTTTTAAATAGT
>JAREIK010006936.1:0-22432 GCA_029783825.1 Sapria himalayana | reverse complement strand
ACGTTTGTGGAAGAACAAAGGTATTGAATGTTCAGACTAACCAGAAAATTGAAGCAGTTGAGAGCTCACTCAACAGGAAACTGGACACATATGCACTCTGAGATTTCGAGGTTGTCCAACCAGCAGCAGGGTTCAGAAAAAGGGAAGGTTCCCGTCCCAGTCACAGCAACATCAGAAGGGAGTGCATGAAATAGGCTCAACCAATGATCCAATGTAAGAATTGATGAAGTCAAGGCAGTGGTGACTTTAAAGAAGTGGTAAAGAACTGAGACCAGCAGTCCCGCTCTAGTCAAGTTAGCCCCCACAGTAGCTTACCCGCCACAAGAAGAACAAGTCAACAAATAGAGAAGAGGCGAAGACCAGTGCACCCCCCCATCCCACAGGCTCTCCGAAAAAAGAAAAATTATGTTAACCAAACAGAAATGCTAGAGGTTTTACGGCAAGTAAAGTTAACATTCCTCTCCTTGACATGATCAAACAAGTCCCCACCTATGCAAAATTCTTGAAGGACTTATGCACGGTAAAAAGAGGTCTCAATGTAAATAAAAAGGCCTTTTTGACTGAGCAAGTGAGTGCTATCATCGAGTGCAAGACTCCAGTGAAATATAAAGACCCGGGATATCCTACAATCTCGGTTAATATTGGAGGCATTAGTGTGGAGAAAGCACTATTAGACTTGGGAGCTAGTGTGAACCTTTTACCGTATTCCATGTACAAGCAACTTAGTTTGGGTGAACTGAAACCCACGTCCATCACACTGTCACTAGCCGATAGGTCTATTAAAATACCGAAGGGGACCATTGAGGATGTTTTAATACAAGTGGACAGATTCTACTACCCAGTGGACTTTGTCGTACTTGACACAGAGCCGGTTGTAGTGGGAGCCAATCATGTGCCCATCATATTGGGGAGGCCATTCTTGGCTACTTCGAATGCCATAATAAACTGCCGGAATGGGGTTATGCAACTCACATTTGGGAATATGACCTTAGAACTCAATATCTTTCATTTGAGGAAAAGGCATATGCACTCAGAGGAAGATGACTGTGAAGAAGTCTGTATAATAGATGTAATTCTTGAAGAACAGGCTAATGAGCAGCAGGTGCAAGATGTATTAACCCCAGAGTTATCTGAGTGCCTTGGAGAACAACAAGAACCTCAATGCATGAGCTTAGTGCAGGGGTACTGGAGGAGAAAATAGAAATCCTACCTCTATTAACTGGTGACGAACCAAGGGAACCTCAACAGTTAGAGCTCAAACCCCTCCCAGCTGAGTTAAAGTATGCATTCTTGGAAGAAAATGGGCAATGTCCAGTTGTGATTTCATCACCGTTGACCACTTCACAAGAGCATAACCTGCTGCACCTTCTCAAAAGGAACAAGCAAGCATTGGGGTGGAAAATTTCTGATTTAAAAGGCATAAACCCAACAATCTGCACCTATCACATTTACCTAGAAGAGGAGTCTAAGGCTGTTAGGCAGCCACAGCGGAGGTTGAATCCCCCACTTGCAGGAAGTAGTTCGCATTGAAGTCCTAAAATTGCTCCAAGCCGGTATCATTTACCCATTTCTGATAGCACTTAGGTAAGCCCAACCCAGGTGGTGCCCAAGAAGTCAGGAGTGACAACTGTGAAAAATGAAAAGGGTGAAGAATTGTCTACCCGACTTACTACCGGGTGGAGAGTGTGCATAGATTATAGGTGGCTCAATGAGGTAACAAGAAAAGATCACTTCCCGTTGCCATTCATCGATCAACTCCTTGAGAGAGTTTCTGGACACCCATTCTATTGCTTTTTGGATGGTTATTCAGGGTACTTTCAGATAGAGATTGCACCAGAGGATCAGGAAAACACTACCTTTACTTGTCCATTTGGCACGTATGCTTATAGGAGAATGCCTTTTGGTCTTTGCAATGCCCCAGCCACTTTTCAGAGATGTATGCTTAGTATGTTTAGCGATATGGTGGAGCGCATAATGGAAGTATACATGGATGATATCACTGTATATGGAGGCGATTTTGAAGAATGTCTGACTAATCTGGAGGCCATCCTGCAGAGGTGCATAGAGAAGAACCTGGTGCTCAACTGGGATAAGTGCCATTTTATGGTTAACCAAGGAATTGTACTGGGGCACATTATTTCCAGTAGGGGAATAGAAGTTGACAAAGAAAAAATTGAACTTATTCCAAACTGCCATCCCCAACGAATGTAAAAACAGTTAGGCAATTCCTTGGTCATGCAGGCTTCTATAGAAGATTCATTAAAGACTTCTCGAAGATTGCTAAACCCCTGTACAAGCTCCTAGAGAAAGATGCCAAATTTGTTTGGGAGAAAGAAGGCCAGGAGAGCTTTGAAGAGCTAAAGTCCCACTTGACTACTGCCCCAA
The DNA here is from genome assembly GCA_029783825.1 of Sapria himalayana. NCBI lineage: Eukaryota > Viridiplantae > Streptophyta > Magnoliopsida > Malpighiales > Rafflesiaceae > Sapria > Sapria himalayana. Next base: position 20,047 of record JAREIK010006936.1, on the reverse strand, counting down.
TAGTACGAGCACCTAACTGGCAGTTGCCTTTTGAAGTGATGTGTGATGCAAGTGATCTTGCTATCGGAGCAGTACTCGGGCAAAGAGAGGATGGGAAACCTCATGTAGTCTATTATGCAAGCAAAACCTTAAATGAAGCACAAAGGAAGTATACTACTACAGAGAAGGAATTGTTGGCAGTAGTCTACGCCTTAGACAAGTTTCGAGCATACTTAGGTCAGGTCTAATATAGTCATTTTTACAGACCATTCCGCTTTGAAATATCTCCTGACCAAGCAAAATGCTAAAGCAAGGCTTATCCGATGGGTTCTTCTACTTCAAGAGTTTAACTTGCAAATTAAAGACAAGAAGGGGGTAGAGAATGTTGTGGCATATCATCTTTCAAGGTTAACGATAGCCCATGACACTCATAGCCCACCCATCAATGATGAATTCCCTGAAGAATCTCTGATGCAGTTGGAAAAAGCTCCCTGGTATGCTCACATTGCCAATTTCCTCGCAACAGGAGAAACCCCATCTGATGGAAAGAACAGGATAGAAAATATTTCTTTGCGAAGGTCCACTCCTATTATTGGGAAGAGCCCTTCTTGTTTAAATACTGTGCAGATCAGATAATTAGGAAATGTGTGCCTGAGGAAGAACAACAGGGGATTCTCAGCCACTGCCACGAGAGTGCCTGTGGTGGTCACTTTGCTTCCCAGAAAACGGCAATGAAGGTGCTGCAGTCTGGTTTCTACTGGCCTTCATTATTTAAAGAAGCACACCAAATGTGCCGTGTGTGTGATAGATGCCAAAGATTCGGGAAATTGTCTCGTCGTCATATGATGCCCCTGAACCCAATTTTAGTGGTTAAGCTTTTTGATGTTTGGGGCATCGATTTCATAGGACCTTTCCCCCACATCCTATGGTCACACATGCATATTGGTGGGGAGTGGACTATGTGTCCAAATGGGTTGAAGCAATCCCCTGCAAAACTAATGACCACAGGGTGGTGCTTAAATTCTTGAAAGCAAACATCTTTTCTAGGTTCGGGGTCCCAAAAGCCATTATTAGTGATGGAGGTTCACATTTCTGTAACAAACCTTTGAAAACCTCATGGCTAAATACGATGTGAAACATAGAGTGGCCACCCCTTACCATCCTCAAACAAGTGGTCAAGTAGAACTTGCTAACAGAGAGATCAAGACCATTTAATGAAGGTGATAAACAGCAACAGAAAAGACTGGTCCATCAAACTACTTGATTTGCTGTGGGCATACAGAACAGCTTTCAAGACAATCCTTGGAATGTCCCCTTATCGGTTGGTCTATGGTAAGGCATGTCACCTTCCAGTGGAGATCGAATACAAGGCATGGTGGGCAATCAAGAAGCTGACATGGATCTAAGTAGGGCCGGAGTCAAGAGATTCCTTGATCTCAATGAGTTGGAAGAAATACGAAATGATGCCTACTTGAATTCGAAGATTGCAAAGGAAAGATAAAAAAAAATGGCATGATCAAATGATAACTGGGAAGAATTTCAACGAAGGGGACCAAGTCCTCCTGTATGACTCCAAACTCCATCTATTTCCGGGCAAGCTCAAGTCGCGATGGACGGGTCCATTCATTGTTCAGCAGGCATACCCCAATGGTTCAGTGGACCTACTCAATCCAAATGATAATAGGGTGATCAAAGTCAATGGACAGAGGGTGAAGCCCTATGTTGTGCAGCAGACCGTCAGGGAGGAAATTCTCCTTCTGGACCCTCCCTGAGTCCCACAATCCACACGTTCAAGGGTGGCTCTTGCTTGGTCCTAAAAGCCACTGATCTTATTGTTTAGTTTTGATTAAATTTCTTTTTGTTTAAAATTTTTGTTTGATTTCACTTTATGTTGACAACTGCAGTAACACTAACAAATGGAAATGACCCTTTTCCAGCCACCATGTTTGAGGAGGTACAGTTCCATCCTTTGGTTTTTGCATTCCCATGCCAAGCCAGTTAGAGGTAATTTTCATTTTTTGGAATTTAGTTTTACTGGTAATACATGTCCTGCAGTGGCCAAATTCGTTTTTCTTTAATTTTTAAATTGCTTTTTGTGTCCCCCATTTTGTGTTTCTACTCTTGCCTTTAGTTGAGAAATTGAAGCCCTGTATGTTACCTTAATGATAGAACAATTCCATGCATGATTTAGTTTTTGGTCAATTGAAGTTTCAGCATAGTCAACCTTGAGCATTCCCCCCTTAGCTAATTCACACACTGCACTCCAGATTGTGCCAATAGGTGAGAAGCTATATACCTCTTTCCACTTTGCAAAGCCGGCCTTAAATTTTTTGACGACCCATAATAGTTTGTGTTACCCATGTATGAAGACCAATGTAGTCTTCCAAATGAAAAGGAAAAGAAAAAGCAAAAAGAAAAAGAAAGAAGAAAAAGAAGAATAAAAGCCATGACGCTTTGCCTTGAAACCCGAACACGGTCCGAGGGGTACATGGCGAAAGCCTTTAAAGCCCGATGCCCTAAACCTTAATTGGTTGGGAGTCATCGACTTAGTGTTCGCTACACGGGTGGATGGGTAGAGTTTAGCGTGTTGTAGGTGCTTAATTCTCGTAGTCATTCGAAGTCCGGGGAGAAGCCTGTAGAGTTTGTGGTCAAGTGCACCTTTCGGCTTGATGCCTGTTCGCTGGACCAAAAGACATATACAAAATTTATGACACGATTACCAAAGGACTATTGTCTAATCCCCAGCAATAATTGCCATGAAACTTTGTTCGCTATTTTTCTTTACAAGTATACTGATTAAAAATGGTTTCCTTAAGACTGGATAAATTTCTTCCTGGTTTTGATCCATGATTCTGCAAGTGCACAGGTCGAACAAGTAATAAAGTGGATTTTAGTCCAGATATCGATCCCACAGAGATCTCAAGAATTTTCAATCAACTACCCTGACTAATCAAGCTCTATACTATTTGGACAATGATAGACAATTTGAATCTGTTTTGAAAGCCTTAAAATAATGAAAATTAAAAAGAATTGAATTAATAACAAATGAATTGAATACTGAAATAATAAAATAATAAATTTAGATTGAACAGTTGTCTGCAAAGAGCCTATTGAAAATAAAACTATTGTGAAACATCAATTCCTTCAGATTTCACTGTAATTTTGCTTCATGAACCACAGATTTAAAACTAGTCCAAGGAATATGAAAGTGCAACTGGATCTCTCCAAACTCCACTATTCATTATCTAACCTTGACTGTTTCTTTCGAAGACAGTGGGTTAGATAACTACCTTTAATCTGGGTCGCCTTGTTCTGGGTATTTTTCTTTTTCAATACTTCATACCCACAACCTGGACTGTAAACCTGAGCTCCTAACCTTTAGTCATTGCACAGATTTACACTATACTGGTTTCTCGTCCTCAAAATTAGAACAGCTTATTCTTTCCTTGATTAGATCCTTGCTAACACGGGATTGAATTCACTATTCGAATCGAGGCGAACTCTCTGCATGTTTAAATTGATAAATCGTTCAACTCATTCTCGTCTCCAAGTGAAAAGAGGATTTATTAATTTAATCACACAGAGCACATTAAATCACCAATAGCAGGTTCGCATACCGTCCACGAATTGCTCATTACTCTCAGGAATGCCTTCCCTGTGTCACTCAGAGGGCCTCCTGGAAATCAGAGCTCGAGACAATCCGTTTATGGGTAGGCGACACTGATATTGGGATCAATTCCACGAAACAAACAAAACCAGCAAGTAGATTTACAAACTGAAGTTCATCATCGATGAATAAAATTCTGCAGGAAAGATAATTTCTGACGATAGAGTCATTTCAATGGAAGCTGGGTTTCTAAATTACTGATTACACCATACATTGGCTTGCTGATCAAGAAACCACTGTAATGAGGAAACTGGTAGTTCGAAATCCAAAATTTGTCTGGAATTCAAAGAACCAGACAGTAATTTGAAGAAATATAAATTTGCATTCAGCTAAACTTTAACAGCTAACGTTCAGATCCAAATTTAAAACAAAAATACGAACTAATCTAAAAAAAATAAAAGAAAATTAAAATACAGGAGCCTTCAGCAACCCAGATCTCTCTTTCAAGTCGCCCAGAGCTGCGTTCCTTCAGTAGCAGCTACATATTTATAGGGTTCTGAAGTTGGGCCCTAATTTCGATGCACCTCTTTTCGGACTTTAGTTAACTGGCCCAGTTGGTTGTTGATGTCGCGACATCAACTCATTGTCGCTACTTCTGTTGTCTCAGTCTTTGTCGCAGAAGCCCTTGTTTGGTCGCGACATGTCTTTGGTGAAACTGATGTCGCGACAGCTTACTCTTGTCGCGACCTCAGTTCTTTGGTTCTGATGTCGCGACAGCTTACTGACGTCGCGACCTCACCTCTTTGTATTTGATGTCGCGACATCACTTTGTTGTCGCGACCTTCTGGTCCTTGCAGCGGATGTCGCGACCTCTTTATGATGTCGCGACCTCTGTTCCTTGCTTTTGTTGTCGCGACTGTTTAATGACGTCGCGACCTCAAGTCTTTGCAATTGATGTCGCGACAACCAGGTGTTGTCGCGACCTTCTTTTCTTACAACTGTTGTCGCGACCGCTGAGTGATGTCGCGACCCTCCTTTCTAGTGCAACTGATGTCGCGACAGCTTGATCTTGTCGCGACCTCCTTTTTAATGCAACTGATGTCGCGACCATTTATGATGTCGCGACCTCTGTTCCTTGCAAACTGATGTCGCGACTGCTTCTGATTCAGTGTTGATGTCGCGACTGCATCCAGATGTCGCGACTTAAATGTCAGTCAATTGTTTATCTTCTGTAGCAACTTCTTTTTAGTGTCGCGACTTCATTGTCCACTGTACTGGGTTTAATTCTGTCGCGACCTCTGAATGATGTCGCGACATTATGTCTTCTTCTTCATCAATTCCTGGTTGCTTGACTTTGAGTTTCTTTCACGCCCAGCTCGTTTTATCTTGAATTAAGCTTCATTTGCGACTGGAGCTTTGTAGTTGTAACCTTAATATGTATTTCGATTGCTGAAAGGCTTCACGACATCAGATCCTTTAATCCTTTTTTCGCCTCTCCTGCTGCAATTTTCTTCAGCCAGTTACATCAGTACTGCTCAGCCACATTCTGCTCCTTTTACTGCAATTTCTGCTTTCTTTTGAATTCCCTGCTGCACAGCAGTTTGGTGAAGTATTCCATATTCCTGCACATAAATCAGCCTTTTTTAGAATAAAATAAATCAGAAAAATGGACTAAAATAGATGACTTTTAAGCTCATCAAACTCCCCCAAACTTAAAATTTTGCTTGTCCTCAAGCAAAGAAAAGAAAGATTTGTTTGTCCTCAAACAAAAGGACATTTTTCTGTTTTGTTCTGCAGTTGCAACCAATTTAATTGAAAAACTAAAATTGCATTCGTTTATTGTATATTTAGCTTCAAGTCCAGATAAAGGTTAGTTTCTACTCAATCAGGTGTACATAACTAAATTGTTGAATTTGTTTTATAAACAGTATAGTCAATTGATCCTGCTGAAGAATAGGTTCGTCTTCTTCCTCAATTCTTAGTGAGTCAGTTAACCCTCAGAGGCTCTTCACAAGTTGATCCTTTGAATAGTTTCCAAATTCCATACGCTTGTTGTTCATATTGATCTCCACTAATGTAGGTAAATTCCAACCTTCAAGATCAGTCAGGTCTTTCAGGCTTGTAATGTTAGGCTTGGGTAATGGGTAGGATAGATGGAATTTTTAGGTTAAGACTACCCAAACTCTTTCTTCTTTCTTACTTAACTGCTGCCTTCCTTTTCCTTGTAACTTCTTTAGTTGATTTCCCCCAAACTTCATCTTTGGGGTATTTCCTTTGAATTCTTGTGTTTAAAACTGTTTGTTCCAATTTCTCATTTGTATTTCTCATTGTTGGAACTCTTTCTCTGCCACTTTTCAGGAAAAGTCTATTGTTCTGTCTTTTTAGGCTTTCTAACACTCTTAGCGAACTTTGGGTTAGTAACTCCCATACCAGTTGGCATTAGGGTACTAGGTGTTGAAACACCCCTAAGAACTTAATTGTTCAAGAGAGTTAGGCCACAAGACAAAACTTTTTCCTTTAAGCTTTCTTTTCTGTTGTTTCCTCCTGCCTTAGATCTGTCCTTCTTCACCCCTTTCTGTATTTCTCCTTTAGTTCTCCAAAAATATAACTCCCCCAAACTTCATTTCTTCTTCCCTCCTTGAGTTTTTGGGTAATCAGAGGTTCTTTACTGGATGATTAGTTATAAAGGATGGCTTGGGATTTCCAATTGCTTGTTTTGAAGATAGGGACTGTTTTGGCTCAAATTTAGGAGCTAGGGTGTATGCAAAAGCATATAAATAATGGTGGCTAGAAAGGCTCAAACTGCCAAGGATAGCCTGCATCATTTCTTGTTAGTTGTATTACCTAGGATTTCGCCTTGATCAATAATCTAACAAGTTCTAGAACTCTTTTTGGTTAACTGTGAATAACCCTAAGGATGTCCTTGACTCACTTCAGTTGATGAGGATTTATTTGATCCCAGGTTCACCAATTTCTTTGGCTAACTGTTTATAATTCAAACCCAAAAATCTGTTTCGCTCCTTCATTTGTATAACTTTCCTTAAATTTGGACTTATCAACTAAATTCAAATCAATTATGCAATTTGTGTTTCAATTCAATTTTTGTGCCAACTAGCCCTTATTTTTCAATTAGTTGTGTTCCAGTCTATATTCTAATCAATTAACTAATGCTATGTCATCATTTTCATTACTGATCTAATTCTACTGTTATTCTTCTAACAATTAAAGCAAAAAGTAAACACACAATTTGACTTCAAACAACTCAACATCAAACAAATTTCTGATTTTATTCATTAGATTGTATAAAAGTTGAGAATCAACAGGTTGGGAATGAGGAAAAGATGGCTGAGTCAATTGGAAGGTTTTTTTCTTTTTGATGAAGTGGCAAAGATGTTTGGAGGATCCAGATCAAGGGTTGCCAGGTTTGGGTCGAACTTGGGGAATTTCATTTCTGTCCTCTTCTTCAGCTTGGCACCTGCTTTCTCCATTTGTTCTTCAAGAACCAGTTCATTGGTGAGATCTACTTTTTCATTCAAATCATCTTGCCTTCGACCAAGTTTGTTCATTGTATTCTCCATTTCAGTCATTACCTCTAAAAATTTGGATAAATTGTTGTTAATCAAATCCAAGTTTTCCAGCCAATTTTTTCTTCTATAGGCATCATTGTCATCAAGCACTTTATCTCTATCTATCATCTTCTTCTCAAAATCCTTTAATAATGACATATAAAGGAATTTGAACCCCTTGATATGCTCCTTTGTCTTGGCTTCTTGTTCTGCATCCCTTTCTTTGATAAGTTTCAGGAGTTGAGAGTCTCGTTCATACTGATTATTGTAGAATGATTCATGGCTAAACTGCAGCTTTTTCAGTAGAGCTTGGTCTCTTCCCTCCATTTCCTTTTTGAAATTTTCTTCTTGATGCTCTAGGATCTTTTTAAGCTGCTCCTCCTTTCTGCTCAACTCCTCTTCCCATTTCTGCTCTTTTCTCTTCAACTCTGCTTCATACATTTCCTCTTTTCTGTTCAGTTCCTCTTCCCACTGTTGATCCCTTCTTTTCAATTCAGCTTCATACACATCTTCTCTGAATTTCTGTTGAATGCTCCATTTCTCTTCTCTTTCTTCCATACTTTTCTGCATAGAAATGAGCATCTCCATTATTTGGCTATCTTCTTGGGCTCCTCTAGAGCTTTCTCCTGGTTCTCTGAATTCCCTGTTTCTCATTGGGGGAGAGCTGGCCAGTGGGGTGGTGAAATCTATAGGACTTCTTTCATCTGCTTCCATGTCCTCTGTAAAAATAGAGGTGTTCCCTTCTGGCTGTGTTTTTGGATTTTGTTCTTCTTGGTCTTCAACCCGAAGAGTTTCCTCTTCTTTTCTTGTGTTCTCCTCTTCATTTCCAGTGTCTGCTTCCACTATGACCCCCTTTTTCTTCAATTTTCTTGGCCCCTTGCTTATCCCAGTCAGGGTTAATGGTGAAGCATTGGGGCACTCTTCTTCTTCTGCCCAACTTCCTTTCACACCAGCCCTTATACATAACTTGGTGATGGTTGCTGGGTGTGGGATCATGCCCCTTTTATTTCCCTCATGATATCTCATTATTGAATTTTCAATAATAGCCCCAGCATTAATCTTATAGCCCTTCAATATGGCATAGAGAATGATAGCTTCCTGTTCTCTTATAGTGCAAACATGCTTTGTGGGGACCAGAACAGAAGCCAGAAAATAAAACCATACCTTTGCTTCTTCTGTCAGATCTCCCCTGTTTATAATCTTTTTCTCTCCTTGACCTTTCCCCCATTGCACCTTTCCATCTGTCAGCCTCCTGGCTATCTTTTCACGGTTAGGGCTTTCTGCTATCCTCTTGTACTTTGATCCATGCTTTTGACCCTCCATTCCGTACATTGCATTTATAGTCTCAGCTCCATATGGAACCCAAACCCCTCTGACGAAAACAGAGTTCTCCTTTCTGCCAACAAGGTTTGAGTAAAATTCTCTCACAACTGCTGCATAACCCGTTTTTTGATGTTTGCAGAATTTTTCCCACTCTCTTTGCTCTATCAACTCTTTGAACGGGGAGATGAGATGACTGAATCCCCTTTCTCCTATAAATCCCTTTCCTGCGTAGTGTTTCTTCCATACGGAGTAAGCTTCTTCTGAAATGAAGTCATCCTCCTCCTCTTCTTGTTGCCTCTCCTTTCCCTTCCTCCTCTGCTGCCTTTCAACTGGTTGAACTTCAGGTTGTTCAGACGGCCTGTTCTCCATTGTAGGTTCCAGATGAACCTCCCCTTCGGGTTGAGCATACTCCTCCATGATTTCACTCAGATTTGGGATGAGGATTGTAGGTTCGGCCATTAGAGAAATTGAAAGGTCGGTGGGAAGAAGTTCGGATATAGGGTTTGTGAAATTGGAAAATCAAGAAATACGCGAAGGTGAAGAGTTGAATTTGCTTCGAGGAAAAAAAATGATATTGGAATGAGCTTCTCAACAGTTATAATTCAATTATGATTGTGGGCTATTTATTATTTCATTTATTTGCGCTTGTCGCGACTTCAATTTTTGCTGTTATTGTGTGCTGTCATTAAAATTAGGGCAAAATTAAAAGTTGCCCAGCTGGCAAACTTTTCCTTGATGTCGCGACATGAATTATGTGTGGGAGGACAAGTCATCCTCTGGCTGCGACAACAGGCATCTCATGACATTATCATGTTGTCGCGACCTCTATTTCTGTCGCGACATACCTTTTGGTCGCGACCTCATTCTTCTCTTCCTTCAGTACTGACTGAGTCACGACATCAACTTATGTTGCAACATCATTTTCTGTAACGACATAAATTTTTGTCGCGACCTAGTTATGCAATTGCCTCAATTTTAATGAACAGACAGCTTTTCACTATTTATCAATATGCAAATTCTCAGCATTCAATTAAATCTTTCACACACAGAAATTCAAGCATGTATTCTATTCAATTTTTAAAGAATTTCTATAGGGAAAGGAATGCTCCCCTTTTTCCTGTTGTTCTCTTCTGCAAGTTGCTGGAGTTGTACTGGAGTTTGTTCCTTCTTGCCTGAGCCATTTATGCATAAGCACTCTGCAAAATTTTCAGAAAGGATTTCATTAAACAAAAATTAACTTCTCAAGTACTAACTAATCATTATGAAAACTAAAAAAAAATAATCAATGTGAATTATATAAAATCAAAGTCTAAAATCAGAAATTAAATTCAGAAACTAAAATCTCTATGGGTTGCCTCCCATCAGCTGCTCAGTTTTGAGTCCTTAGCTGGACTTGCTGTTTTGATTCTTTCTCTCTCTTAATGAACCAGTTGGAGCTCTTCCTTTCTTTCCTCCCTGCTTTGATAATGCTTCAGTCTTTGTCCATTGACTTTAAATTCTTCCCCAGCATCAGTCTTTAGTGTTACTGCTCCAAATGTAGTGCTTGACACTACTGTGTATGGTCCACTCCATTTGGATTTTAATTTTCCTGGAAATAATCTTAATCTGGAGTTAAATAGAAGAACTTGATCCCCCTCTCTGAACTCTTTCCTCAGAATCCTTTGATCATGCCATTTCTTTGTCTTATCTTTGTATATCCTAGCATTATCATAGGCTTCATTTCTCAATTCTTCCAGTTCATTCAGTTGAAGCAATCTCTCTTCCTTTGCCATTTTGAAATCGAAATTCAGTTTCTTGATGGCCCACATAGCTTTGTATTCCAATTCAAGAGGGAGGTGACATGGCTTGCCAAAAACAACTCTGTATGGGGACATTCCAATGGGAGTTTTGAATGCAGTCCTGTAAGCCCAAAGTGCATCATCAAGTTTGGAAGACCAATCCTTCCTGCTTGAACTTACAGTCTTTTCCAGGATTCTTTTAATCTCCCTGTTGGAAATCTCTGCTTGCCCATTAGTCTGGGGATGATAAGCTAGGCTCATTATATGTTTGATCCCATACCTGCTCATTAGCTTTGCAAATATTTTGTTTGCAAAATGGCTTCCCCCATCACTAATGATAGTCCTGGGTGTTCCAAATCTGCTCAATATGTTCTTTTGCAAGAAACTCACAACTGTATTAACATCATTCCTTGGGCAAGCTATTGCTTCCACCCATTTAGAAACATAATCCACTGCTAGCAGTATATACAGGTTTCCAAATGATTGTGGAAAGGGTCCCATAAAATCTATTCCCCATACATCAAAAATCTGCACCACCAATATGCCTTGTAGGGGCATTTCATTTCTGCTGCTGATATTTCCAATCTTTTGGCATCTATCACATAATTTGACCCATTCTGTACAGTCCTTGAAAACAGTGGGCCAATAAAATCCTGATTGGAGTATCTTATGAGCTGTTCTTTCTCCAGAAAAATGCCCCCCATATGGTGATGCATGGCATTCATTCATAATTCTGCTTTGTTCACCCTCTGGCACACATCTTCTTATAATCATATCAGCACCCCTCTTAAATAACAGTGGGTCATCCCAGATATAATACCTGCTGTCAGTCCTGAGCTTTCTTTTCTGTTGGTGGCTGAATTCAGAAGGAACTACTCCACAAGCTAAGTAATTCACAATATCAGCATACCATGGCATTTGAAATGACAATTGAAATAGTTGCTCATCTGGGAAGTTCTCTTTTAGTCTTATCTCCTCCTCTTCTGCCTGATTTCTTTCTATTCTGGACAAGTGATCAGCTATCACATTGTCACACCCCTTTTTATCTCTAATTTCCAGATCAAACTCTTGCAAGTAGTAGCACCCACCTTATCAATCTTGGCTTAGCCTCCTTTTTTGACATCAGATATTTGATGGCTGCATGGTCTGTGTGAACTATAACATGGGATCCCAGAATGTATGGCCTGAATTTCTCACAAGCAAACACTATGGCTAACATCTCCTTTTCAGTTGTGGAATAGTTTTCTTGTGCTTCATTGAAGGTTCTGCTAGCATAGTATATGGCTCTGAATATTTTCTCTTTTCTTTGCCCCAATACAGCCCCCATTGCGAAATCACTGGCATCACACATTACTTCGAATTCTTGATCCCATTCTGGTGTAGCCATGATAGGTGCTTGAACCAATCTGATCTTGATTTCTTCAAAGGCAGCCTTGCAGGAATCATCAAAATTAAACTTTGTGTCTTTCTCCAGTAATCTGCATAGTGGTCTGGCTATTTTTGAGAAGTTTTTGATGAATCTCCTATAAAATCCAGCATGCCCCAAGAAACTCCTTATCCCTTTTACTGTTGTGGGAGGTGCTAGAGTTTTGATTATGGAAATCTTGGATTGGTCCACTTCTAGCCCTGTAGCAGAAATTTTATGACCAAGAACAATACCTTCTGTTACCATGAAATGGCATTTTTCCCAATTAGTGCTAGCTGCTTGTCCTTGCATCTTTGAAGTACTGTTTCCAGGTTGTTCAGACATTGTTCAAAACTGGACCCATACACTGTGAAATCATCCATAAAAATTTCCATGACTTCCTCAACCAAATCTGAGAACATCGACATCATACATCTCTGGAAAGTAGCAGGAGCATTGCATAGCCCAAATGGCATCCTTCTGAAGGCAAAGGTACCATAAGGGCATGTGAATGTGGTCTTTTCTTGGTCCTCCGGTGCAATTGCAATCTGGTTGTAGCCTGAATACCCGTCCAAGAAACAAAAATGAGGGTGTCCTGCTAGTCTGTCCAACATCTGATCAATGAAGGGCAAAGGGAAATGATCTTTCCTGGTTGCTGTATTCAGCTTCCTGTAATCAATGCATACTCTCCATCCTGTCACTGTTCTTGTTGGAATTAATTCATTTCTTTCATTGCGGATCACAGTAAATCCACCTTTCTTTGGAACCACATGGACTGGGCTAACCCAAGGACTGTCTGAAATTGCATAGATAAAACCAGCATTTAACCATTTGAGCACTTCCTTCCTGACTACTTCTTTCATTACTGGATTCAGTCTCCTTTGATGTTCAACATTTGGCTTTGCGTTTTCTTCCAGCAGTATTTTGTGCATGCATATTGATGGACTGATACCTTTTAACTCTTCAATAGACCAAGCTATAGACTCCTGATGATTCCTTAAAATTTCCAGCAACCTCTGTTCTTCAGCATCACTGAGTCTAGCAGAAATTATTACTGGTTTACTCTTTGGCAGCTCCAGGTAAGCATACTTTAAATGACTTGGCAACTCCTTTAAAACTAGCCCTTCTTCACTGGTTTCTTGATGAAATTCTTTTCTTCATTTTTGTCTTCTTTTTTCAACCCATTTTGTTCAAGACTCATCACTTTTTCAATAGAATGTAAACTGTTGTGCAAACAATCTGAATCAAAACCTTCAAGATACTGGAAATTCATCTCTTCTTCATTGATAGGAAGTTGGGAATTACAATCATAGTAACAATCAGAATTGTTGACATATACATCTTCTATTGACTTGATATTTTCCCTTTCTATGTCTAAATTCCTCAAACTTCTGATTAAATTGAAATCAGCTGCCTCTTCTCCAACTCTGAGAGTGAGAATTCCCTTCTGCATATCGATTAGAGCTGCTCCAGTTGCAAGGAATGGCCTTCCCAGCAGCAGAGGGACTTGTGAATCTTCTTCCATATCCAGTATGATGAAGTCAACTGGAAAAATAAACTTTCCCACCTTTACTAGCACATCTTCAATGATTCCTTCAGGTTTAGCCAGGGTTCTATCTGCCATTTGGAGGGTAACAGTAGTGGGAGTAAGCTCCCCCAAACTTAACTTCTTGGCAACAGAATAGGGCATTAAATTGATACTGGCACCTGAGTCACAGAGAGCTTTCTGAAACTCAAACTCTCCAATGGTGCAGGGAATGGTGAAGCTCCCTGGATCCTTCATCTTTTCTGGTAAGTCTCTCTTGATCACAGCACTGCAAGTTGCAGTCAAGTTCACAATTCCTTCTTCAGCAATCTTCCTCTTTTTGCTCAGTATGTCTTTCAAGAATTTTGCATAAAGTGGCATCTGAGTCACCACTTCTGTGAAAGGCATACTGATCTCCAGCTTCTGAAAGGTTTTCAAAAACCTTGCAAACTGTTCCTCTATCTTTGATTTCTGCAGCCTCTGAGGAAATGGGACTGCAGGCAGATTGTTATGGGTTTTCTTCTTGCTTCCTTCTTCTCCTGACAGCTGTTCCTTCTTTCTTTCCTTCTCCAGTGTTTCAGCATTGTCTGGGCCTTCATCTCCCTTGTTGCTTTCATCTTTTGCTGTCTTTTCCACCAAGTCTTTCCCACTTCTGAGCTGCACAGCCATGCAGTCTTTCGGATTCTTCTTCGTGTCACTGGGAAAGGCATCTTTCATCTGGTTTTGCAGGTTTAGGGCCAGTTGCCCTATTTGTGTCTCTAGGTTCTTTAGAGAGGCATTAGTTGTCTTCTGAAAAATTTGAGAATTGGTACTTGAGGCTTCCAATTCTGCAAACTTTTGTTCATGGAGATTTAACAGCTTCTTGTTGTCCCCCATGAATTGCAGCATTTGATCTTCAAATGGTTGAGCCCTCCTCTGACTCTGGTACTCATTTCTATTTTCACCTCCTTGCTGCTGCTGCAGGAACCTTGGTGGTTGCTGATATCCCTGTGGAGGATTCTGTCCATGCCTTGGGCCTTGTGAGGCCCCTCCACCATATGAAAAATTTTCATGGTTCCTCAGTGCTGGATGATAGTGTGCTGGCAGGTTAGGATTTGGTTTGAAATGATAGCTTCTTGGCTCCCCCAAGTACTTAACCTCCTCAGCATCATAAAACAGTTCTTCAGTGGGTACATCAGCACTTCCTCTCAATAGTTCCCTCTCGACTGCTCCTATTTCATGAGCAGTGTGCACCTTCCTCTCTTGCTTGTCCATTCTATGCATGATGGCATCCAACTTTGCCTCCATGGCTGTCATTTTGCTCAGCTCCATGACTCCTCTTCCTCTGCCAATTACTCTTGAAAACTCTGATGGAGCTTTCATATTGCATTTCGCCAAATCCTCAATCAGATCTCTTGCCTCTTCAGCACTCTTACGTTTGAATGCTCCACAACATGAAGCATCAATAATGCCCTTAGATGTATCATTCAAGGCATGATACACGATGTCCATCTGGGTCTTCAAGTCTATTCCATGCATCGGGCATCTTTTCAGCAACCTTTTGAATCTCTCCCATGCTACATAAAGGCTCTCATCTTCCCCCTGCTGGAACACAATTATTTCCCTCCTTCTCTCTGAGGTGAGTGATGGGGGGAAGAATCTACCCAAATAGGCTTCTACAAGCTCCTCCCAAGTATCAACAGAACCATATGGTAAAGATTCATACCATGTGGCTGCTGTATCTCTTAGAGAAAATGGGAATAAATGCAATTTTATGACCTCTGGTCTCACCCCATTCAACTTCACTGTGTTTGCCATCCTGAGAAACCTTCCCAGGTGCTCATTTGGGTCTTCTGTGGGATGACCAGTAAACTGTTGTTGCTGAACCATTGTAATCAGTGCTGGCTTCAGTTCAAAGTTATTCGCATCAACTGTAGGCTGTCTGATTGCAGAGTATTCATCCTGAATAATAGGTCTCCAAAAGTCCTCCATTGTATCAGTGATTGGAGGCCTTCTGGCTGCTGTTCTTTGTTCTTCATTCTGGTCTTGCCTTTCATCTGCCATAGCTGAGTTTTCTGCCCTTTTCGTTTTTCTCAAGCTTCTGAGTGTTCTCTCTAATTCAGTATCTGCTGGAATCAGATCAGTGTTCTGTTTCCTATGCATTAAAGTTTTCCCTGAAATAAAAACATACTCACATTAATAGGATTAGTCAAGCCAACAAATATTTTCAATATGGCTTGTTAAAGATTAGTGGCTAAATATAACCACTGCTTGAAAAACTATTTTTGTTCTTTTTCTTTTAAATGTCCAAATTAGTATTTCCTTCTTTCGTCTGAATATTGATCTACTAACTTCTTTCGATCCCCGGCAACGGCGCCAAAAACTTGTTCGCTGGACCAAAAGACATATACAAAATTTATGACACGATTACCAAAGGACTATTGTCTAATCCCCAGCAATAATTGCCATGAAACTTTGTTCGCTATTTTTCTTTACAAGTATACTGATTAAAAATGGTTTCCTTAAGACTGGATAAATTTCTTCCTGGTTTTGATCCATGATTCTGCAAGTGCACAGGTCGAACAAGTAATAAAGTGGATTTTAGTCCAGATATCGATCCCACAGAGATCTCAAGAATTTTCAATCAACTACCCTGACTACTCAAGCTCTATACTATTTGGACAATGATAGACAATTTGAATCTGTTTTGAAAGCCTTAAAATAATGAAAATTAAAAAGAATTGAATTAATAACAAATGAATTGAATACTGAAATAATAAAATAATAAATTTAGATTGAACAGTTATCTGCAAAGAGCCTATTGAAAATAAAACTATTGTGAAACATCAATTCCTTCAGATTTCACTGTAATTTTGCTTCATGAACCACAGATTTAAAACTAGTCCAAGGAATATGAAAGTGCAACTGGATCTCTCCAAACTCCACTATTCATTATCTAACCTTGACTGTTTCTTTCGAAGACAGTGGGTTAGATAACTACCTTTAATCTGGGTCGCCTTGTTCTGGGTATTTTTCTTTTTCAATACTTCATACCCACAACCTGGACTGTAAACCTGAGCTCCTAACCTTTAGTCATTGCACAGATTTACACTATACTGGTTTCTCGTCCTCAAAATTAGAACAGCTTATTCTTTCCTTGATTAGATCCTTGCTAACACGGGATTGAATTCACTATTCGAATCGAGGCGAACTCTCTGCATGTTTAAATTGATAAATCGTTCAACTCATTCTCGTCTCCAAGTGAAAAGAGGATTTATTAATTTAATCACACAGAGCACATTAAATCACCAATAGCAGGTTCGCATACCGTCCACGAATTGCTCATTACTCTCAGGAATGCCTTCCCTGTGTCACTCAGAGGGCCTCCTGGAAATCAGAGCTCGAGACAATCCGTTTATGGGTAGGCGACACTGATATTGGGATCAATTCCACGAAACAAACAAAACCAGCAAGTAGATTTACAAACTGAAGTTCATCATCGATGAATAAAATTCTGCAGGAAAGATAATTTCTGACGATAGAGTCATTTCAATGGAAGCTGGGTTTCTAAATTACTGATTACACCATACATTGGCTTGCTGATCAAGAAACCACTGTAATGAGGAAACTGGTAGTTCGAAATCCAAAATTTGTCTGGAATTCAAAGAACCAGACAGTAATTTGAAGAAATATAAATTTGCATTCAGCTAAACTTTAACAGCTAACGTTCAGATCCAAATTTAAAACAAAAATACGAACTAATCTAAAAAAAATAAAAGAAAATTAAAATACAGGAGCCTTCAGCAACCCAGATCTCTCTTTCAAGTCGCCCAGAGCTGCGTTCCTTCAGTAGCAGCTACATATTTATAGGGTTCTGAAGTTGGGCCCTAATTTCGATGCACCTCTTTTCGGACTTTAGTTAACTGGCCCAGTTGGTTGTTGATGTCGCGACATCAACTCATTGTCGCTACTTCTGTTGTCTCAGTCTTTGTCGCAGAAGCCCTTGTTTGGTCGCGACATGTCTTTGGTGAAACTGATGTCGCGACAGCTTACTCTTGTCGCGACCTCAGTTCTTTGGTTCTGATGTCGCGACAGCTTACTGACGTCGCGACCTCACCTCTTTGTATTTGATGTCGCGACATCACTTTGTTGTCGCGACCTTCTGGTCCTTGCAGCGGATGTCGCGACCTCTTTATGATGTCGCGACCTCTGTTCCTTGCTTTTGTTGTCGCGACTGTTTAATGACGTCGCGACCTCAAGTCTTTGCAATTGATGTCGCGACAACCAGGTGTTGTCGCGACCTTCTTTTCTTACAACTGTTGTCGCGACCGCTGAGTGATGTCGCGACCTCCTTTCTAGTGCAACTGATGTCGCGACAGCTTGATCTTGTCGCGACCTCATTTTTAATGCAACTGATGTCGCGACCATTTTATGATGTCGCGACCTCTGTTCCTTGCAAACTGATGTCGCGACTGCTTCTGATTCAGTGTTGATGTCGCGACTGCATCCAGATGTCGCGACTTAAATGTTCAGTCAATTGTTTATCTTCTGTAGCAACTTCTTTTTAGTGTCGCGACTTCATTGTCCACTGCTACTGGGTTTAATTCTGTCGTGACCTCTGAATGATGTCGCGACATTATGTCTTCTTCTTCATCAATTCCTGGTTGCTTGACTTTGAGTTTCTTTCACGCCCAGCTCGTTTTATCTTGAATTAAGCTTCATTTGCGATTGGAGCTTTGTAGTTGTAACCTTAATATGTATTTCGATTGCTTAAAGGCTTCACGACATCAGATCCTTTAATCCTTTTTTCGCCTCTCCTGCTGCAATTTTCTTCAGCCAGTTACATCAGTACTGCTCAGCCACATTCTGCTCCTTTTACTGCAATTTCTGCTTTCTTTTGAATTCCCTGCTGCACAGCAGTTTGGTGAAGTATTCCATATTCCTGCACATAAATCAGCCTTTTTTAGAATAAAATAAATCAGAAAAATGGACTGAAAATAGATGACTTTTAAGCTCATCGCTATTCATGTGTTTTATATTTCCATTATATATTACAAATTACTTCCTATGTTTATGATTCATGTCTCATTTATCCATATCTCTTCATCTCTTTTTACATGTGTCATGCTTGCATTTTTCAAAGAAGTGGATACGGGAAAAGACTGTATTTACCCGAGGATACTATGTTGGAAAAAAATGGGTTTGAGCACAATAAATTAGCTATCTTTGAGCTAAAATTACAATGAGTCCCACAAACTCTTTTCGGTGGGTCCACATGGGAATGTGTTCTCCTCCATGAGGAGATGAATATTATATATTGAGTTGCTCAAAACCATTAAGGAGTGAATTAGAAATTGCCTCCAAACATCATCCCTTGAAAATGGTAACTAAAGGTTTAAGCTTGTGAAAAAGCTTATGTCCCACATCAGATGGGAGCAAGACTTTTAAAAGGGTATATATACACCTACCTTGTAGTTGGGTTTGGGCCCCAAGGGGCACCCCAGTTTTGTGGAAAGGGGAGGACCTAGCTCATGCTTGGTTCACCACACATACGCATGCGTCGCCGCCGACGCCCCGCCCCGCATTGGGCCGAGTTCAGAGCTAACTTAAACTCATTTTTTGGAGTCAAAACGCTGTCGTTTTACGACAAGCGTAGGTTACCATTGGACTAAAGCGTCTTCTCCAAGCAAACTAAGCAGGACTATATATAGGCCACACAATCACTCATTCATTCATCCGTTCATATTCATTCATTCGTTTTGAGAGACTGAGTTCTATACAGTTTTGGTTCAACAGCCAACAAAAAAAAAAGTAAGTACTTTTTTTACTGTTAGGAGATCATTTCATCTTGGGAGACGAATTGCCAATAACCCGAAGCATCACTGTGAGGGCAATATTTGTCTTAAGGAGATTATGTCCAACACAAGACTTGATCTGCAAACAGGTTCCAACTGATTGCTTTAATTTTTATTCTGTTTTTCCTGTAAACAATTCCTCATAGACACACTAATATAGGTTCTTCAAACTGTTTTGATTAAACGTGTTATTTGTTCATCTCTTCTGTTATGTTCGTTCTATTTTACAAACTTAATAACTAACATACTATCACTGTACGCGATAGTGATCTCTATCTGTACTGTACTGTAATGTATGACCCAAATGGGGTCACGGTATTGACTTAAACGGGGTCACGGTAATGACCCAAACCGGGCCAACTATATCTGTATGCTGCAGCAACTGATATCCCTAATAGGCATGCCCATCTATCCATCTACCTGGTCATAAGCAGGCAATCAGTTTTATTACGTTTTCAGTACATATCCCACATACATGAATAACTATTGTTATCATGTATGCATATGAGATATTCACTATCCATTATTCTCATATTCATAAAGAGCAATTTCACATATCTCTTATCATCATAGGAATATATTCTATGCTACTTTATATACCAACTATACATGTATTTCACATGGCTAGAATTTGTGTCCTTTATAATACCATTCTATTTATTCCATATTATTTTACATTAAATCATATAACTTTAGGTCAATTTCTTTATCTCACTTAGCTAAGTTATACTGACTTATTTTCATACAAAACCATCTCCAACAATACTTTGAGAGTGTATAAGAGACATTTAGATGTCTCAAAATCCTATATGAGAGGACATGAAAATCCTTTCCCAAAACAGGGTCTGACTTCCCTTAATTCCTGGGTACAATGAGTTTGAAATCTCAACATGTTTCCTTCATGCACTTTGTTCCTCTATGAATCTATTTTACTCAGAAATTGGAATCACACCATTTGAATCTTCCAAACTCAAGTTATGGCATTTTAATGCCAAACTGGTATGTTTGCCTGGTTTACACTGGTACCCGA
>JAREIK010006935.1:52500-53943 GCA_029783825.1 Sapria himalayana | reverse complement strand
AATCAAATTGAATAAAAAATGAAACTATAAATAATTTATAATAAACAAAAAAATAAAATCATTTAATAACTTATTCTAATTTAATATTTTACATAATTGAAACAAAAAAAATAGTATTTTATTACATCTTATTCATCAATGTATCTACCGATAGTGCATAAAATATAATATATCCATTCATTGACACTACTTTCTTTCCCTTTACTCCTGTGATCACCATTTTTCTTCTATGACAAAGCTGTCCGAGTAGCAGTACATATTGTCTAGTGAAAAATCTAATCATTTATACAAGCTTTGTATGAGTAATAATGCGGTATCATATTTGTAAGAAATTTTAACCACTCATTCAAATTAAAATAAAAAAAAAGATAAGCTTTGATCAATATATAATTTTGCAGTATATATGTAAATATATACTAGCATTTCACTCCTACAAATATTACTACAGTATATGTGCATAAAAACTATATTATTATGTGTACATATATATTGAATACAAATATACTCAGTATATATGCACATAAAATACTGTAGTATTATATGTACGTATATACTAAATTTATTCATACGTATATACCACATTAGTTGTTGTTGCTGCTACACCTGCTACCACTGCCACTACTACCTCCGCTACCTATACTGTCACCATTGTCATCGATGCCATCACCGCAGCTGCCACTGCTACCACCACTATCGGTGTTGCCGCTGCATGCCATAGCTACGACTATTGCCACTAGTGATGTTGCTGCCACTACCAGCACTACTAACGCCGTCGCCGCTACTACCACCGCCACCACTGCCATTTCTGCCACTACTGCCACTACTTTCGGTGCTGCCACTACTTTGGTGCTGCCACTACTACCACTGCTGCCAATGCTGCTTCGGGTGCAGCCTCTGCTACCGCCGTTGCTGCCGCTACCTCTGCTATCACCGCTTCCGCCACTCCTGCTGATGCCGCTGCCGCCACTGCCACCACAACTTCTTTCGTCACCGCCGCCACTGCCACCACTGCTTCTTTCGTCACCGCCGCCACTGCCATCACTGTCGCACTACCATCACTGCCACTACTGTCACTGTTGCTGCTACAACTACTATTGATTATAGGCTTTTACATACCTATAATAGGCTAAAACTATACCCAAAAAATTCGAAGACACACAAACATATTCATAGATATATAAAAATAGTTATTATAGACATGAACGAACACAAATTAAAGTTGATTGTCATACAGCTTAAACTAATAGTTAATTAAATAATTAAATATTTTTATATTAAATTTAATAAAATCAGAATCTATAAATGAAAATTTTAAATTAAACAAAATAAATTTATTTATTAACTTATTCGAATACAATATATTAAATAACTAAAACAAAAAATTAACAAAATTATATTATATCTTATTAATCAATGTATCTACCGACTATGCATAAAGTATAA